>JUDZ01009630.1:0-33143 GCA_000812845.1 Stagonosporopsis tanaceti | reverse complement strand
TTTGGAGGTTCCTTGTGCTCATCTTTCTTTGGAGGAGCTGGAGGGTGCTCTGAACGACGTAAGTAAGCATTAAGCTCAGAGTGAACACAACGGGCGTCTTACCGTCCTCTTTCTTCGGGGGATGAGGCTTGTCTGAGTCAAATTAGCAGACAGAACCAAGGTTCGGCATCATTTCAACCTACCATCGTCCTTATCGTTGCACTTCACTTTCTTCCCATAGTAATCGTAGCAATCCTTCTCTGTGTGATTGTAAGCAAGGCGTGAAGACGTGTGTTGGTGTAAGAATGCGACTTACTGTCGTCGACCGGGGGTTTTGGGTCGGGCTTCTTCTCGCACTCCGTTTTCTTCCCATGCGCATCATAACATGGCTCTACTACAGTGTCAGCAAGTGATTCATAGGAACATGAACCTAGATCAACACACTATCGTCCTTGTCGTCCTTGTCGTCATCGTGCACCGGGGGTTTTGGATCGGGCTTCGGTGGCTCTTTCCGTGTGTTAGCAAGCATTCTAAAAACATCAAACAAGAATTCATGTCACATACTGTCGTCATCATCGTCGTCGTCGTCGTCCTTGTGAGGAGGTTTTGGTTTATCGTCTGCGCTATGGGTTAATAAAGTCGGCTGGGAGACAGACCGAAGAACAAACCTCTGTCCTCGCACTTGATCTTGTTGCCATGTGCGTCCTTGCATTTCTTGTCTGAATCTACATTAGCTTGATTTGATTAGGAGCATGTTGTGCAATACCATCTTCAGTGGGAGGCTTTGGAACGTCCTCACACTTGGTCTTATTGCCATAAACATCTTTGCACTTATTGTCTGCAAATAAATCAGCTGAAGTCTCCTGGGGGCGTTAAGTGGACTATCTACCGTCTTTGGCTGGGGGCTTCGGAACGTCCTCGCACTTCACCTTCTTCCCGCTGTGATCATGGCACTTCTTGTCTGGCGTTGTGTCAATTGACTCAGTCATAGTTCGTACAATAATTAACGTACCATTGTCATCTTCGGAATCCTTGTCCTTGTCACCAGGCTCTGCACGATAAGGTCAGTCACGTTACTCTACCGCACTGATATAGTACGGTGCGGTGTGCCTACTGTGCTCCTCCTTCGGACCCTCGCACGGCTTCTCCTTTCCTGAGTGGTCCCAGCACTTAGCAGGGTAGGGATCGGGAGTGGTCTTGTAGTCAGTGGACTGAACGTCTTGGCTGGCCTGAATGGGCTTTGCCGCAACAGTGAAGGCCAGGATGGCGACAACAGCAGCCTGAGAAAGACGCATGCTGTCGGTCGGTGCGGAATATATATAGCGATTGGAGTGTTATAGAAGCGAAAGTAGTAAAGCGATTGATTTCACAGCGGCCGACCGAGATCACCTGCCTCGTGCGATGCCGAAAACTGGAACGTACGTTCCCTTCCCTTTATACATGACCATCCGTCGAGTCTTCAACAAGCCGCAGACTAAGGGTACAGCACAGCGAGGCTACCGATGCTGTTACGTTTGGCATTGTCCGTCACATCCACTGATCTCAGTGGTGGTTTCTAGCGTCCTGGGCACTACGTCGCTCGACACTTCCGAGGACCACGATTTCCCCAGCCAGCATCCGACTTATTAGGAATGATCGAGATGAAAGTCACCTGGTCGTAAGGCGAACACCACTAAGATGCGCTGTTGTGACAGTAGCTGCCACGACCACCTGCAGGGGAGTATTGCCTGGGTTTACTCGTCGTAACGGAACCATATCCGTGCCGCCAGAAGACGTCGTCAAAGACTCTGACTGCCGAGCTGCTGAGTACAGGCCATAGCTGAAGCTTCACTGGTAGTGGAGCGGTAGACTTGGCGAGCTACCGTTGCTGCCAGCCATGTCGTGAGGCATGGAGACAGCGGGTCCACACGTGCCTGTAGGACGTCCAAGCCACTACCATGATTCAAGGACGGCGGGACACTTGGCAGGCGCTCTTGTTCGATGATAGTAGTAATAATGATGAGTGATTCTTGCTATGTGAGAGGTCAGCTTCTTCTTCCCCAGATGTGATGCGGGGTAGCGCCCCTGGCTGCTCTATTTCGAGGTGACACATTCCAACTCGGATAGTAGATCAGACTACTCCGTACGTCCTGTTCATCGTTCTATTCCAGATGCAGTGACCATCACGATCTCCAGGGTCGGACTGATTACGTGGTAGAACCTTTCACCGGCGACCATAGTTGTGAGTGCTTCTTTGTCGAGAGGCCTCAAGTCAACGCTCGATATCCACTTCGGTTGAAATCGCCAGCTGAAAGTTCTTCGTAGCTACTGCGAAGCCATTTGGCATGGCATACGCAACGTCGCTGCGAACTGCTATGACATGCATACAACCATTATCATCCTGACTTCTGGACGTCCAAGCAAACTCACTCATGCATCCAGATGCAGTAGCGTCAAGCCAGCTAAAAATACACCTTGTACCATTGACGGTAATGATGTTAGTCGGCAAGCCTAATTCCTATTGGTTGTCAGAAAGCAGTCCGCCAAGACGTAAATGCTCGCTCAGCTGCAGCCCAGTTGTCGCCTTACGGAGAAGTGGAGTAACGCTCTCGAAGCGATGGAGTAACGCTCTCGAAACGATTGCAGCTATCGAATCCTGATGAACTGCAGCAGCAAGCGCCATGAGACTCCACTGCCATTGAGGCCGTCGCGATCGCCGTCTCTTCAAACTACTTCGGCTGATAGCTTCCGTAGGATCCAGGCTCCTTTAGTAATGTATCATCATACAACGGCTAGGAGTCTTTTACACCACATTTCGTTGCTGTTCACAGCATGCAATTGTGTCGCACCTCGTCCATGAGTATGAATCTCGTGAACAGTATTGCATCAATTCGTCAAGTATCTGGGCGACATCGGATGTGGTGGGTTTACTTGTTGCCCAATATCGATATCGGTCTCCTGGAGGCTGGATTTCACAGATGAGGGCTCGACCCACTTCGAAGAGCTGCAGTCGACCGGCTAGCGGGTACGCGGTCAAGTGCTACACACTGCCAAGCCTCGTGCTAAGCTATATAGTTGACTGCGGGAGTTTACCATGGATCGCTGGCCGTTCGTAGCCCAGCCAGCCGCGCCGTTCTCGGAACTAAACTTCCCTCACCAGTTCAACAAGGCAGCCAGCGGAAGTAAAGATACGCTCCCTTTGTCGTGACCCCGCAAACACGACTGTCCATGATGCGGAGAACGCGGGATGACTGGTCTGGCTGGGTATGTAGACTTTGTAGTGCCCGTGGCACTCTCGAATGCTTGAGGATTTGCATTGATACGCTTGGAAAGTTCTATTCCACAGCGATCGAGGCACCGAGATCAGAGTTCGAGAGGACTATATCCGAAAGATCCGCTTTCAAGTATTCATAAGCGTTCAACAACGGTCGGCTTGATGTCGGATGCTTTATGGTGCAGGCTCTGGTTGACTCCACCTGTGCGAGGCTAACGCAGTCGCGTCGTTTCCCAGCCTTCGTGCTTCAATTCCGGTAGAAGTACCACTTGGAATGCTACAAGCGTAATCGCGGCAACATCTTGCTTGTGTGACGGCTGAGGCCTTCTTCGTGGACTGCGTCGACATGCTCGGAAGAAGGCATTCGATTAGCGCTAACGAAGGGTGAGAGAAACTCTGTCGGCTGCCGTGTCTGCCGGCCGTCTGTGATTACCCTAGGAGACTAGGTTCAGGCGGGGCGCGACATAGTGTATTTGCCTAGCGAATCTTTGAAGAGAGTCTTTGAAGGAAGCTCTGTCAAGTCGTCGTCAGATTTGACTGCTCAAGTAACAGGTTCCGTCTCTCATGAAATGTTGTTGCTTGATAGCATATGGTGATCCCTCGTCTTTTGATCTACCTTCATATCTCCTACTTTCTGAGCCTTCTTTGCTGCCTCGAGGAAACGCTCTAGTCTCTCACGTCTGAAGGTAGCGCAACCGTCCCTAGTCAAGGAATCTTCTGCAGAAAAGCAGCACGGTTCCCTCCTCATCAGCATCTACCACAGTGCTGTGCAAGCCTTAGACGATGGGTCGATCAATCGCACACTACAATTGACCGATCAATCACAAAGGTGTTCCTTAGGCCACATCCTTGTCACAGCCTTCATCGAAATCTACATCGATAAGCGCGCAACGAAGAAGCCAATGACCAGAGCAGGCAGTCCTTCGACCACTGTATGTGTGCGTCATATTTAAATGGCACCAAGGCTGACGGGGCGTTTGCATGGCTCGTGGGAGCATCGTGGTTGATGTATTAGATGAACGCAAGGCTTAGTTTGAGGTTGTTGCTACGAGCAAGGTACGCGTGACGCCGTGCGTGACCTGAGCATGACGTAGAAAATGGTCCGAGCGCTTGAGCTTCCCCGCCCCCCAAAACCAGGCAGTCACGATTCACCACAACACCATCTCTATTGCCATAGCACCGAAGTTAGACCTCACCTACCTACACTCCAAAAACCCTCAAATCAACACCAAGATGTTCAACTACCTTCTTGCCGCCCTCCTGCAGCTGTCGATGTTCCTCCTTGTTGAGGCTGCACCCGTCACTATCCAAGGTGCCGAACCGTGGCAAGCTGGCACAGGTATGGTTCTTTGTAGATTATTGCCGAGGAGTTCTTGCTAAGCTCTCGTAGGTGGTGGTATCGTTGGTTTCATTGTGCTTGTCCTGGACATCATCGCATGGAGTAAGTCAGCGCACAGGTCTCATCTGCAAAAGCTGACATTGGTGCTACAGTTGAGATCTTCAAGTCAAACCGCCCTGTCTCTGGCAAGGTCATTTGGTCTCTTGTCGTGTTTCTTTTCCCTGTCGTCGGCATGATCATCTACTACCTCTTCTCCAACCGCCAGGCCCACAACACATACGAGCCCATCAGCGCATAAGTCTCATCACGCTTCTCCCACAAACATCTGAATGCAACAACAGAAGGAAAAAGGTCGACACACGATGCTGGTTCGATCTAGGCGAAAGAGGAGTTAGCGGCAGCAGGAGTGGGGCCTTCATGCGTAAATGTCACTGGAGTTGACGGTTTATCATACCCCTGGACGTTCTTTTAGCAATGTTGACTAGCATTCGGAATTACTTCTTACGGTGCGAGTTCGACTTGGACCAATATCAATGAGTGCAAACACCGAATATGCCGCTCCTCACTTCCCACATCTTGTTTTATCTATGTTAATCTCTACGAAGAACGACCCTCGAACCTGCAGAACTCTGATAGGGTTCTATGCGGCACAACAAAAAGTGGTGCTGGTGACAAGTCACATCTTTAGAGTTGTGAAGACATCATGCATTAGGCGTACCGCGCGTAATTGATACCACGAACACGTTCGGATATATCGGTGACTCGACCAATCAGAATGTCGCATTTGTCGGACATAGTGCTACGGGCAATCACGACTGTAAGCAATAAAGTCGCACTCCTGTCGCAGACCATCCTTGACCTACTCTGCCAACGACAACTATGACCGACAGCTCTCGAAGAAGGAGGCGTCCTGCAATGTAGGCCTGAGGACATGGGTCTCGCTCTGAAGACGCTAATCTATATTAGTTCTTGTATCTTGTGCAGACGACGTAAGATTCGCTGCAATAGAGAGACACCATGCAGTAATTGCGTCCGATCAAGGAACACATTATGTGTATATGAAACCAATCCCCATCCTGTGCCTGGTCATACTGTTGCCATTGCTCCTGCACCATTCGCCGACCACGTCCCACTCAGCTTCGACACCGCCTCAACATCAAACGACCAGAAGTCGATGGATCTAGAGTCGATGAAGATCAGGATAAAGGAACTAGAAGAACAGCTCTCCCAAGCCAGTACGCCCGCCTCCTCATCGCACTCTACCACATCGAGGTCTGTGGAAGAGGTCCCTGTTCAGAGCACCGACAAAGTGAAATCTACACTCGGTGGGACTTTCGATATTGTCCAAGAGAGCCGGTTGTTTGGCCAAGCTCAAGCTGTCGTTCGTAGTGTGGCCCACAAGAACCGAGTCTTTGGACAAAGCCACTGGATCTCGAGCTTCATACTCTTCCGAGACATTATTGAGATGATTGAGCCCCATCTAAAAGCTGATTCTTCGAGGATGCTCTTCGGCGTTCAGCGAGCGAAAGTGTTAGCGCGGAAGATCAAGGCGCAGCGTGCACCGCCATGGCCGACTGAATCAACAGTGAACATCCCTCCCAGACACATCTGCGATGTGCTTGTAGATAACTACATTCGCACAATCGAAACTCTGTATCGCATAATACATGTGCCTACATTTCGAAGGGAATACGAAGCCAGTTGGGAACCAGATGCACAGCCCAGTAGCGGCTTCATGGTCCAGTTGAAGTTGATCCTGGCAATTGGAGCGACTCTTTACGACTCAACATTCTCGATGAGGATCGAAGCTACGCGTTGGGTATACGAGGCACAGTCTTGGCTCATGTCGCCAGCCTTCAAGTCCAAGCTTGGAACTCTTTTTCTGCAGAACAACATCCTCGTACTGATTGCTCGGGAGTTGGTCGATGTAGGTGGTGAGCTGATATGGATCTCCGCCGGTGCTGTGGTGCGGTCAGCAGTATACCTGGGTATGCATAAGGATCCAGCCCACTTCCGCAATATGCCGATCTTCGAGGCCGAGATGAGACGACGTGTGTGGAACACCATCCTCGAAATCTCGCTGCAGTCGAGTCTTGTTTCCGGTGGACCCTGCTTTGTCTCACTTGACGAGTTCGACACAAGGGCGCCTGGCAATTTCGATGATGCAGACCTCGAAGACGCGAGCCCAACGCCTAAGCCGATATTTGAACACACGCAAACCTCCATTGCCATAGCTCTCAGACAAACCTTGCCGGCTCGTCTTGCTGTGGTCAAATTTCTCAACGATCTCTTCTCTTCAGGAACTTATGAGGAAACACTTAGGCTGGATAAGGACCTCCGGTCGGCTTATAGGGAAATGCGGCGGAAACTGCACTCCTTTTCGACCAGCGCCCAATCAGCACCAAAGGACTTCGAACTCCAAGCTGTAGATTTTTTGTTACACCGGTACATATCTTCGCTCCACGTACCTTACTTCTCAGCATCACTATATGGAGCTACCTACGCATACACAAGAAAGACCATCGTGGAGACTTCGCTCAAGTTGTGGTCACTAGCGGGCTCATCCCGTGCCTTGACCAACGACCCATCATTTCAATTTACAGAGGGAGATCTTCCGCGACTCTGCAGATGTGGCTCTGGATTCTTTCGTGCTTTTGCCTTTCAATCAGCGTCGCTGTTAGGTGTCGAGTTGCGAGCTCTGTGCCAGGAGGACAGTCTGAGCGAGACCAACATACGTCCTGACCTTGCCAACATCGTCGAAGATGCCGCAGACTGGTACTTGAGTTGCATCAGAGCTGGAGAGACAGGGATCAAAGGATACATGCTCCTCAGTATATTATCTGCGCAGATCGGCGCAATCAAACGAAACATCAGCAAGAAAGACATGCCATTGGTACTTGTCGAAGCATCTGAGCGCGCAGGCGACCAATGCTTGCCTTTGCTTGAGGAGTTAGCGGGCTGCGCGCAGACCAAAGAAGATTTCGACCCCTTTGTCGATGTGGCCTTCCAGCAGTCGGCGGGATTCCTCGAGGACTGGGATTCACTTATGGCTGACGTCTTTAATCTTGGGTCTGGTGATTCGTTTGAGGCCTTTTTGTCTTCATAGCTGGGCTTGGAGAAAGGGGAAACAGATTATGACAATCGGCAGAAGCGTGCTTAAGACAGAATCATAATAGCATGTTGATCGCTAGCATAATGAGGTCCGGAGGAAGCGAGTATCCATGGTTCATCATATACTGCGTACATAATGCTTATAACAGACTAACAGCCATTGGTGATGAAATACGATACATGTACGAGTTTGAGAGATCCATAAGGTGGATGTCTCCGCTGAATAATGAATCGTGTGTATCACGGTTGCAAGCTGCTATATCAGTCTCGAATAATTTGGAAAGGGCTTACATTTGAAGGGCAACCCAAAAGCTTAAACAAACGTCGTACTTCGGAGATATACTACCCTTCTTTATTGACCTTCCATCTGATCCACAACTTCCTCCAATGTATAGATCAATCGCTGTCATTCAGGGCACATTTAGTTTCCTATCAAGAGCATCGAATTCTAAACTGTCGAGTTCGCTAAGTTGCTCTCAAACTCCACTAGATCTCTGGCGTACGCTATACCGAAAATCTCGTGGCACGTATGGAGCTGTGAGAGTGCTCACACGGTTGTAAGTGGTTGTGTAAAAGGACGTGTTCACGGACAGGTCACGTGTATTGAGGCACTTGACACAAATCGGCGAACAGCACATCTGCTCTCGCCTTAGTCAGCAGTGATAACGAATCTGACTCAGCCCGCCTCCTTGCTACGGATTGATCTTGGACTCAGGTTGCAACCGGACTAGCACATGACTTTCATGACAGTTCACAGATTGGCGGGGGTCCACTTGCTTGAACTGACCAATCATAACGCCAGCCCGGCTAGAGTTTCCGACTGGCCGACTTCGCCAACCAGCGTTGGAGGTGTTGACCGCTACATGTACTTCCGAGTAACCTTCACAGAACCCCGGACCTGAACATGTCCTGGAATTATGGGCAGTTTTCTGTGTAAGACCGAGTCTGATCCAGAGTGTACATCCGAAGCACGATTTGCAATGGAATCCTCCTGTTTCTGCGTAATATGCGGGTCGCCATTTGATCTCGAAGGCGAAGTGTACAACCTGGATACGGCAGCGGCCCGTTACAAGGAATATACAAGGCGCTCCCACACCCACTTGCCACCACTAACACCCACCAGTGGATGCGCAATCATCGCCTGATTGGCAGCAGGCAAGATGTTCATCATCACAATCTGGCAGGGCTTACAGAAGAAGAGTTTCAGTATGTCCCTTGCTGCTCCCAAGTTGTTCACAGTAACGCCAAACAGCTCTGCCTGCTTCAACGCATCAGATACCAGTGATGTCTTCCTATCTGCAAGTGCAACTTGGAGCGAGGAGAATGACCGGCTATTTCATATAGACGGGCTCTACCCAGATACTGAAACCCCAGACACCATCACGTTTAATGCTATGCAGCAACTCGACGACCATGATACGATCTTTCCTTTGCACGAGGACTGTCTGCAAATCAGCCGCCGCGCCATTGACTATCTTAAGCCTGCCAATTCAGACGCTCAACACGTATCAAGTCTGTCCATCTTGAACTCGATGTTACAATCCCGATACCGGAATAATATAAAGAGCACTAGGTCTGATGATCTCATCTCGAGGAACGACCTGTTTCAGCTTTGTACGGCAACAGACTCGACTGGACCTCGGAGCGTCGTGAGCCTCTCCCTCTTGGAATGGTGGGCTGGTGGCTATGAGGTACGCAGCCGCTTTCTGATCGCTTTCCCTCAGCTCATTCGTGTACAGAAGTTCTACACGGACCCGATGAAGGTCTCAGACATCACGACTTGCGTTCTGGAATTGCTGCAGGGTACTGTCGCCCCCAACCGCAATCAATCGTCATACCCACTAGCCACTCGATCGCTGAGTGCATTGGAGCAACTACCTACGGAACTACTAGATCACATCAGCACTTATCTCTCTGCTGATGTGGCTCTTTCTTTGCACCTGACTTCAAGAACGCTAGCAACAAAAGTACCATTGGACAACAAGTTCTGGCGAGAAAGCATCATGAGTGGAAACGCGCTCCCCGTGCTGTGGGATCTTAACATTGAAGAGCTGTGTAAGCGACGTCAAGATTTAGCAGACAACTCAAGAAGTGCAGATGTGACGTGGGATTGGAGAGCTGTGGGGCAGCTGCTAGCGACCAAGCGCTACCCAAGGGAGAGTGCAGATCCACGTATTGCCGATCTGCCAAATGGCCTTTGGAACCGACGGAGAATCTGGAGTATCATTGAACAGGCCTATCGACATGATTTCCTGATCACCTCCATTGAACACCGTCATGACAGTGTTCCCGACCCACGCATTCGCCGTGAGCCAGTTTTTGACTGGCAACTAGAAGAGATCATGGATGATCTTGGACATTACTCGTGAGGCCTTGGCCAATCTCGAGTTACCAGATGAGGTTCAGCCATCTCTCCAGCAGCGAACCATACCCGCCATACACATCTTCCGTCAAATCTGTTACATACAGCCACTCAACGCTTCGCCTCATATTATCAATGACCTTGCGGAGGCGCACATTGCCAACATTCGAGGGCGCGGAATGCACTAGCATTCCAAAGTGCTGCCTGTGCAGACTGTATCGTTCTAGGTGCGCCACTCGGTTTCTCAGCTGCTCACGACCTGGTAGAACCGAAAATTCGCCGTCGAAAATGACAATCATGTCGGTTCTATATCGCACCAATCCGACATCGGGTACACGGCCTGGATTATGGACCACCAGCTTCGGCTCCAAGAAACCTTCGGAATGACGTACCGTAGCGCTGATGTTCCGGAGGTACTCTCTCGCGTTACCCTCATCTTTGTATGGTGTTTGATCAAAAAAAATGCCATCTAGTCGGAGGTCTTGGAACTTTGACCAGCGGCTATATGCGGCTATTTCTGCGCGAACAGTAGCATTGTCGCGAGTTCCGCGGTCGGTGCGGATGTAGCCTAGAGTTCGTACGTGGGGATAGACTTTCAATGTGTTAAGTACATCAACATACTCTGTGCTTGGTCGGGTTCCGTTTCCTGGTCCGTCATCCGGGTTGATGATGATAGTGAACTTGACTTCCTGGTGTTGGATGATGCTGTAAGCTGTCAGCACCACCCAATCTGACAGTGATGCAAGCGTGCAAGACATACACATCATAAAGTCGATTCCACGAAGCGGCATCCCTGAAGGCGTTCGAGGGCACAAGAACATTGACAGGCAATTGTACGATGAACATCTGCGCTAAGACGGCGACAAGCGGCACTCCGACAATGATCAGAAAGGTCAATATAAAGGTGACCGAACGCGCCAACACGCGATCATCGATACGCCAATACGTTACACGAAACTTCTTCTTGCCACCAGACTGCAGCTTGCATTGTCTGTAGTAAGCGGCCAGCGCCTCAGACTGTCGATTTTCTGGGTGTGGGCGTGTGGGTCGTTCGGCAACAATCAGAGCTGGCTTGAGCGGTGTAAGCTTGTCTTTATCTTCGTCGTCGTCTTGGTCCTGGGAATAGATTGAGCTTGCTGGTCTGATACTCAGCGGTATTGAGACTGGGCGGGAGAAGCGCTTGCTGTGACGGCCCGGGATTGCGAGACTGAAAGGGCTCGAGACATTACAGCTCGTCAGTGAGTTACGATTGGAGCTGAAGGGCGTAATGAGGCTGAGGCGGGGCTTGGTTGGGGAAGACATTAATCGATGTCTGAGATGTGCGGTTCTCGAGTCGTTGCATGTCGTTCCAGGTTGGAGATATTCACCACATTCCTCGCTTCTCAGGCAACCTCGGATCGTGACACCAACCAGAATCCATTCTTAAATCTACACCCATATGATCTGTCCTTGGGCTTTTGGGTTCTCTTGAGTTTGAGCCCCTTGTAGGTGCAAAACAAGTGATAAGCCCTGTAATTGCATGAACGTGCAGGATGTCGCAGAGTGCCCAAGACGCGCAACGGCGTTCATGTCAATGCCTTGTACCTAGCAAGTGTAGTTGGAAATTTTCAACTACGTACGTGAAGAGTAGTCAGCCTACACGTTGCCCGTTGAGGTTCGTGGGTTGAGTTGGTGTTGATGCTCGTGAGTGGAGCTGATCGGGCGGAGCGAACGTCGCGCTAACACTATTCGGGACACTAGCAAAATCGTAAGCGAGACCGCACAGTATTCTCAGCGCTACTTTTCACGCCCTCACGTCTCCCACTCCGTCACATCGCTAACCCGCAGCAAACCTCCAAGATGAAGTACATGTACGTCTGCCCCCCGAGCTGTACCGCCGAATCGCTGCGCCGCGCAAATTTCGCACACTCGAAACTCGACGTTCGGTCGCAATTCTGGCAGCGCGCTGCGACAAAGTGAAGATGCATGACCGGGACTGACATTTGCGCAACAGCCACTCCGAGGAATTGCTCGAGATCCCCGAGGGGGTCAAGGTCTCCATCAAGACCAGGAACGTTGTCGTTGAGGGTGGGTTACGGGTTCCTGCACGAGCGCAAGAACACAACTAACAGCTACAGGCCCCCGTGGCAAGCTCGAGAAGTCTCTCGGTCACTTGGCTGTCTCGTTCACCCACCCCAAGAAGAACCTCATCAAGATCGAGCTCCACCACGGCTCCCGTAAGAGCGTCGCCACCCTCCGCACCGTCCGTACTCTCATCAACAACTTGATCATCGGTGTCACCAAGGGCTACAAGTACAAGATGCGCTACGTCTACGCCCATTTTCCCATCAACGTCAACATCGAGAAGAACGCCGAGACCGACCAGTTTGAGGTTGAGATCAGGAACTTCATTGGCGAGAAGCTTGTACGCAGGGTGGTCATGAGGCCCGGTGTCGACGTCGAGGCATCGAAGAACCAGAAGGATGAGCTGCAGCTCTCCGGAAACGTAAGCGTGCTCTTGGAGCTTACTATGGTTCAGCCTGCTAACGGACGTCTAGTCCCTCGAGGATGTTTCCCAGTCGGCTGCCGACATCCAGCAGATCTGCAAGGTCCGCAACAAGGATATCCGAAAGTTCTTGGACGGTCTCTACGTCTCGGAGCGCGGCAACATCGTGGAGGACGCTTAAGCGATGAGTGGGAGTACGGCTTGATTCTTTCACGGGCATATGAACGACTACGAGTGTCTTTGCATCACGGACTGCGGTCGGCGCCTTGGGGGATAAACTTCAAAACTGATGTTCAATACCATCACACCGTCGAAAAGACGGAAACCCAACTGCGCGCAGTCGCTCTCACTTGCACTTTGACTGGTGATGTTTGCAGATACAACCAATTCAGGAGTCTTCGACGCATGCCACTAATCAATTGCAGCAAGTAAGAGCAGTACACGAATGGAGTAAGGATCCTGTACCTTCAGTCTGTATTGAACGATATGGCTACACGAAACCGCAAGGCCGCGGACCCCCAGGCGCTTCGGCACTCGTTTCGCACCCATGACGCGTGCTTGGCGGCTTGCGTGCTGCCGCTCTCACCCCGCTGCACCACCACGAACTAACGGCGAATGCTTCCTATCACCGTAAAAGCCGGCCAACACAGCGGTATGTACAGTAATTCAGCCGTCACCAGCTGCCTAAACAAGCAATGTTATTACCCGCGCAGCAAACTATAAGTCGATCATGCCGGCGACAATGACATCTTGCAACCACATCACCTTTATCCCATCTTGAAAGTATCTAAAGGGTTGCATCACCATCCACGACAATGCCTACTGATAAGCTAAACATCGAGGGCCTCCTCAAGGAGTCGAAGGCCGAGTACAGGCAGCTAGGCAAGAGTGGCCTGCGTGTTTCAGTACCAATCTTTGGTGCTATGTCCATTGGCTCAAGCAAATGGCAGCCGTGGGTGATTGAAGAAGAGGAAGCTCTCCCGCTCCTCAAAGCTGCGTGGGACCGTGGACTCACGACTTGGGATACCGGTCCGTCAGATTCACCAGCTTGAAGAATGACAATTGACATATCATTTACAGCAAATGTTTATTCCAACGGCGTCTCCGAAGAGATCATCGGCAAAGCGATCAAAAAGTACTCCCTTCCTCGCGAAAAACTCACCATTCTCACCAAATGCTACGGAACCGTCGGCGAAGACCCCGGTCTGCGCAGCATAAACTTCTCAAAAGAATTACCACAACTGAAAGACTACACGAACCACATTGGCCTCTCACGCCAGGCTATCTTCAACGCTGTCAATGCATCGCTCAAGCGTCTGGATGTCGAGTACATCGATCTCTTACAAATCCACCGTTTCGACGAGAAAGTACCGATTGAGGAGACAATGGAGGCGTTACATGATCTTGTCAAGAGCGGAAAGGTTAGGTACATCGGCGCGAGTAGCATGTGGGCTGTGCAGTTTGCGCAGATGCAGTTTGTCGCTGAAAAGCACGGCTGGACAAAGGTGGGCTCTCGAACTTTAAGGCCTGATTATCCAGGCTGACGTACGCAGTTCGTGTCGATGCAGAACCACTACAACCTCCTCTACCGCGAAGAAGAGCGCGAGATGATCCGTTTCTGCAATTCCACAGGCGTTGGTCTAATTCCCGTACAGAAACCACACCGCGCATCTCTTTCATCTGCTAACACATGACAGTGGGCACCTCTTTGCCGTGGCCACCTCGCACGCCCAGCCTCAGCATTCGGTAGCACCATACGCTCTGAGGGCGAGAAGAGCACAGGGACATCGCTCTCAGGCCATACTGAGGCGGATCACAAGATTGTCCAACGTGTCGAGGAGCTAGCGCAAAAGCATGGCTGGAAGATGAGCCATGTTGCGCTTGCGTGGATCAACAAGAGGGTCTCAAGTCCTATTATTGGGTTTTCGAGTGTTGAGAGAATGGATGAAGCGCTTGAAGCGAGAGGCAAGGTTCTGAGTGAGGAAGAGGAGAAGTACTTGGAGGAGTTGTATGTTGATAGGAAGATCCAGGGTCACTAGTAGGACTAGATTCAGTGAGCTTCGATTGGCACTCAATCGAAGATATCCATTGAGGGCAAATCTTAACCTTGGGAAGTTTGAGCTAAGATGATTGATCGAGAGCGTTATTTGATCGACAGCACCTGCGCTCAGTCCTGCGCTGCTCATGCATTGCTCCTCGAGGCATTAAGAAGGTGGGGTGATAATCTGCGCTATGTTAGAGTTCAGGGCATTCCTCAGGTACATCCGCGCCACAGCTTTGACAGAGAGGCAGACCATCAACAAAGAACTCGTCAGAATCCACGCGGAACCATCGGGAAAAGGTAATCGAGTGCGCACGTCGCTATCTTGCACCATCAGCTTCGCAGATAGGTCCAATTGCGCGTAGCCTAGCAGCCTCCGCTTGGAAGATTGGTCCTTGCAGGTACCAAGTGGAGCCTGCAATAACCCCTCTGTCTGTTGCATCCGCCGCGCTATGGGCCGAACTAAAACCATATGCGAGTTGCTCAGTTGGTCGTATGACGTAGATCGTTGTCGCGTGATTGTCATCACACCACAATCGCGAGCTGCGAACACAACAGAGAGCACAAGATTGAGGCTCAAGGGCATCTCGGAAACGTGAAAGAGGCTCAATTGCTAGCTTGCAAACACCTCGATGGTGCCGTCGGCCTTCTTGGTCGTGTTATGGCGCGTTGTTGGCGTCGCTTTTCCCCGCATTCATCTGCATTACCCCAGATGTGGCCAAAGCGTTCCTGCCATATCCGGCGCCGATTGGATAGCATGATGGTGTGGTGAACAGGTGACTGCCTCCTGTGCGTCCGCCGGCAGCTTGACCCCTCATTCAAAAGCGTCTCAAGCCCCTTCTTCTGTTCCTCACACATTCACCTGTGCACCAACTTCCCTCTCACTTCACATTCACCTAGCTTATCAGCTTACTAGCTCTTTCACAGCTTCCTGCCCACAAGCAACCCAAAGAAGCTCTTGCTTACCACCCCACCACCACTCCAACCATGGCAGAAACCGAGTCAACCCTCTCCAAGGTCGATTCCGCTACCCAGCAGCCTGAGGTCAAGGCCAAGCGCCGACCAAGTTCTATGGCAGCTGACTGCTACGACATCCTAGACCTTCGTAAGCAGCTAGTTGACGTTCCTGGCCTTGAGAGGGGCAACAAGTGAGGGGAAGTGGGGCTGACTCGATTACAGAGAAAGAAGGCAAGACAATCAACATCGCACCTGAAACACAAAAGCTAGGGTGGTAAGTTCAATTCCTCGCTCCGCAGGTGTACTTATTGGCTGGGCATGATGTTCCCACGTTGCATTTCAATTTGGGGCCACCCAACTGATTGACTTCGCAGGAAGCTGAACAAGTCACCCTCGACAGTCGAGGACCCAGCGTACCTTGCCCTGCCATTGTGCATACCCAAGGTCAAGAAGATCACTTTGCACTTCCCGCTCGGCCTTGAGGTCCACGCACGGAACATGAAGGGCGTGACCATCAAGGACGCACTGGATGCCATCCACAAGCAATTCAAGAAGAGGGTACGTTGCCGGTTTTCACTAGCATTCCTCCCAATATACCTCTTACATCGGCAATGTTCGCTCTACCCTGCACTTGCATTGTGGTAGCCAGAGGCCTTTCTAGCAACAGCTCTAACGGCGACACAGCAAGACGATGAGTTCGAGAAGCCCTACCTAGCTGGGTTCGAGTGGGATCCCGAGGAAGACTACACACGATTCGTCGTCCACCAGACGAACAACCCTACCTCATCGTTCAGCAAGGACTCCTCCGGCAAGAAGAAGAAGAATAAGAAGGCTGCCGAGGACGCTGTTGAGGAGTAATTGAATGACTCGCCCCCTTCCCTGACCTCGACACCACAAACGGCCTTCAACCACCTCTCCGTGCCTATATATCGGCTGATGGCGGGCTCGGTGGATGCGCTCGAAGGCTGGTAAATCTTCACATTGGTATGGGAAGAGCGAGGCCACCGCTGCGGGCAACAAGACTAGCGTCGTGTGAGTCTCTCCCGGCAAGCTTTACGTACGTCGTCCGCGGTTGGTGTTTTCGTGCGACGATTCATGGTTGCTTCAGTACCGAGATATGTATGTTACAGGCACTCAGTCAGGCTGCTGGATAGCGCCTAATGGAATGAGAAGACCTCCTATTATGATTGCGTCTTTGCTTGCTGTGATGTCGTCGAAGCTACGCGCGAAGACCCACTGTGGGCTCCCCTTGCCATCCGGCGTGCGTGCAGGCGCTAAGCGATACATGCCAAACAAATGCACTCCACCGATTGCTCTTGTTCTCTCACCAGCTTCTCTCGACAGGACGCGAAACACGATAATGAAAATTCAATACACCATGCGACACTATTCATCCCACTAAAAGCGTGTTTATGCATGTCGTGGTCAGTCGCTACGGTTGCCCGGGGCGCTCGTTGCCCATTTGAGCGCCATGGGCGGGGCGGCCCTGGCGAGTCAGGGCTATCTAGCTACATCTACATCAGTCGACCTCTCGCTGTCTTGCTTCTTCCTCCCACATAAACACTTGGAAGTCATATTATCAATGAACGAGACAACATGAACTTCGTCCTCCCAATCCGGCCTTCAAGGTCTTCAAATGGACAAAAGACGCCCAAAGCCATCAGGACTACCAAGACACTCCAACCACCGCCTGAATCTCCTCGAAGGAGACCAAGTCTTGCTGCACGGGCTGGAGTCGTCAAGCGTCGGAGCAGCGTATCTACAACATTCAATGCGCCATCAATGAGTTTCTTCGAAGCAATGTTCGGGGACGACTTTCCTGATACGTTCGCGTATGGCGATGGACGCAGTTGCAGAAGCAGAAGAACATTGTTTGACTTACCAGCCGAAATCCTAGAGGTTATATGCCAGTCACTCTCCAATATGGACGTCAAGCGGCTTCGACTTGCACATAGGCAACTTGCTGGGACGGTAGAGCTGCGCATCGATCGTGTCTTCATCTCTCCGAATCGTGCGAACTTGGACTGTTTGAACAACATACTCAATCATGATCGATATCGTTTGCGAGTGAAGGAGATAGTCTGGGACGATGCGCAGCTTGAGGAATATCCCACTTTCGAGTCGTTCCAGGCACGGATCATGTCTGATCAGGAGAAAGCACAGGTGGATCTCGAAGATCATCTTTCTACGTTCTTTCAAAGTAGGGATGAAAGCGATGCCGATTATGATTCTATTGGTGTCGAAAATTGCATTGGAGAAGATGGACGATTGACTCAACTTGGCAAAGTCATGCTGCTCAGTTCAGATGACCAAAAGTCTAGAGATATCATCGCGAGTCACTCCGCTTCGATGAACCTCGAGGACAGCTACGCGTTATATGAGAAGCTCTACCAGGATGAAAAGGAGATCATAAAACGAGGGTGGGATACAGCCGGCCTGCAGCGTGCACTTGCGCAATTCCCAAGCTTAAGACGCATCACACTCACGACCGAGGTTTGGAGGCCGTGGTTCGCTATCCCAGTTTATGATACCCCGTTCTATCGTGCACTACCCCCAGGCTTTAGGAAACCTTCAGTATGGCCGTGGATTGAGAGTAGACACCTCGGCGCTGTACATTCACCCATACACGATGATCCTACTCAACATCTAACAACGAAATGGAGAGGCTATAGCATAGTCATGGCTTCGTTAGCTAGGAACCCAGCCCCGAGTTTACAGGAGTTTATAATGGACACGGGCCAAGAAAGCATAGGTTTACCTCATGAAACGTTCCTTTTACCAACGGTCGATTACACCAACACCATTCAAGCCCTGAGCAGTGCACCTATCACGAAGCTCCAATTCTCCTTCGTCGAGCACAGTGTCGCACATCGTGGCAGAAACATCAACGCAAAGGTTTTAGCTGAATTCTGCGTTCTGCAACATGTAATCGCCACTTTACCCTTGCTAGAACACCTCGACCTCAAATGGACACTCCTTCCGCCGGACACGTTCGCTCCTTTCCCTGACGGCTTCCTTAAGCAACACTGCCCCAATCTGAAGTTTTTAGCATTGAGATTTGCCAGACTTGCAGGGGGCTGGGTGTACGATTCGATCGTCAATTCCAAGAGCCTGGAAACTGTAGTTCTAGATAAGGTCGATTTGATTGTCGATGCAGTGGACACATCGACAATTTGCGTAGAGTTCTTCTCTCGCCTCAAGCAACATTTCGCTGGCACATCAATTCATGGGCCAAGATTCACATGGATTGACCATCTCCCAGAGAATCATACAGTGGACAGGACCGATCAAACCTGCAAGCAATGGATAGTTGTGGATGACGAACTGGATGCCTTTCTTTATGATGACGGCGAGTCGCCATGGATACCGGGACACACTTCTAGCCAACTCCAGACGCTGAGAGATACAGTTGGCTGGGTCATGGATGGAAGGAATCCGTTCTTCCGCAAAAGTAGGGGCGAGGTTTTGACAAGGCAAAGAAATCCATGGCCCATTGACGGGGCAACGTCGGATACCTCCAGAGAATGGCGTATATACTGAAGCGAAACCTAGGGAGGTCCATGGTCCCGGCTCTTATGTTGTCGAACAAGGGGGCGGAAATGCCACAAACGAGGTTCTAATGGAGGGCTTCAAGGCTTTTTCGCATGCTTCATATTCTGACAGTCGCCTTGAAGGCTACATTGTCGTTCAGAGCCGATGAAAACTTTCCAGGCTGGGCTATTTGCTATTTGAATATGACGGGCGAGCCTACACATCAACAGCCCATATAGCACGTTTCTTCACTAACGTAAGAGCCTAACACAGATCTAACACCCGAAATTCCTCAGGCTGTGATGGATGCACATAATATAATACGATCTATGAAACAAAATGTACGCGATTCGAAGTACGAAGCTCCGACCATACAAAGCGGAAACCTTGCTCAGATGCTACTATCATTTGCGACCTTGATCACAACAGCTCCGACACCAGGTCCCTTGTTGAACATTCGATGTGCCTCCGGCACCTCTTCTAGCGTCCACAGCTTGCGAATCGGCACTTTAATTTCACCTTTCCTCAACATCTCCACCAAAGTCTTGAACTCTGGCTCGAACGTGCTCTGATCCCTATCAATGTAGAAAAAGGCCGTGCTATTCGGGCAAAACACATTCAAGTTCTTGGACAGCAGCTTCGCAATCTGCGGCCATTGGCTCCTTGTCTTGCCACCATTGAGGACGTTGTAGTTTCCACCGTAGCCGATCAATCTCCCGCCACGCGCGAGAATCTCCCAGCTCTCGTCGTACGACTCGAAGCCCAGCGGATCAAAAACAACATGCGCGCCACCGACGTTATTCATAGCCTGCATCCAGTCCTTGTTGGTGTATACGAACGGATGCGCACCTGCTTCACGTACCGCAGCGTGGTTGTACTCTGATGCTGTACCGTAGATTTCCGCGCCTTGCAAATTACACAGCGTAAGCAGCGCGAAGCCTACGGACCCGCTGAGACCGTGGATGAAGACGCGCTGGCCTTTGCTGACTTTGCCGCTGCGGTACACCATGCCGTATGCTGTTGTCCAGTCGAGGATCAGGGCTACGGCTTGCTGCAAATCGACGCCAGCAGGGATCGGAAGGAGGTACTTCTCTGGCAGGTTGACCCGTTCAGATTGTCCTTCGTAGACGCAGAGACAGCCTAAAAGGCTACCAACTGGGTATCTGGTGCTTTTGAGGCCATTAAGAGTCACTGTACCGATGCAGCTGTATCCTGTGGTGAGCGGTGCTGCTCTCTGGTTGGGATAGCCGCCTAGACGCATGGCGATGTCTGCGCCGCCGAAGCCGGAGTATAGGACTTTGAGTTGAACCTCATTAGCAGCTGGAGGATCGAGCTCTGTGGTGATTACAGAGACGTGCGAGGCATCGCCGTAACTTTCGATGAGAGACTTGCGGATCGTCGTTGTAGCCATGATGAAAGCGCGTTAGGCACTAGTTGTTTATGGCGTTGGAGAATGTACCAGATACTGATATATGTGTACGAGATTGACAGAAACGTATTCAGGATATTGAGAAATGCAACACGATGTATTGAGCTGATGGTAAGTGCTTATGCACATTGCTACGAATCCAATTCTTATACTTGAAGGCCGGTTCGGCGTGTGGACAGACACAATCCGGCGTGTGAGCAGTTTCCAGCTGTTGATACATCTTCGTGGTGATTGACGGGAGCATCGGCTCAACTTGGGAGTATTGATGGCCAAGACGCTGCGATGTTGTAGTCAGCCTGAGCGGATGGGCAGAAAGAAGAGCCGTTCGGCAAGATATCGCCCCGACTCACATCAGCCGTCAAACCACATCCAGGCTAGCTCAAGACGCTATATTGGGAGGCGCTGCGCCATGTTCACCATCTCGTCGACCCCACACCAGTTCATTGAGTTGCGGCCAATATCATCATCAGGCCCTTCATATTGGTGTTGTTGTGCGACGCGTTATTGCTTTTTCCTCAATGCCGGCCTTGTGTAACGCCTGGTCGCGCCAACCTTTACCAGGTTCGATACCTCATGCATAGCAGCGGCGTACGCCACTTGGAGCTACCGACAGATCTTGAGTCTCTTGCATGAACACACGCTCCGATGGGATGCAAGAATGTGGAGGATCTTCGCGCCTGGCAGACGCCTCACATGATCTACGACTGTATCACAAAAGATGTATTCGACCAGCATATCGAGCTTGGTGGACATTGATGGAACTATAGATAGATCACCACGTGTGCATAATGTGTACATCCGAAATATGTGCGCAACAAGACTCCTATGTACAATCCATCTTGTGCTGTCCCGATCGTCTAGTTCGAGCTACTTTTGTCTTGAGCAGCAGCCAAATAGCGTCTTCCAAGCGTTACGCCCCGGGCCGAGCCTTGCGCTTTCCTGCGCGTTGCCAGCTGTTGACGGGCCGGTAGTCTTCCCGGATTTTTCATCAAACGAGATGGTCGCAAAGCTGCTGTCCTCTGGCCCGCCCGATTGGGCACCACCTGACACGCGTGGCGCCCCACGAGGGTGCTCTGTTAGGTGCTTTTCCATGAAGCTCACTAGGTGCTCCACATCTTCAAGCGTGCTCATGGCACCCAGAGTGGCTCGTATCATCCCAAATGGAACGTGGCCTCGAATATCGTCGCCAGGCTGGTTGCAACGGAAACCTGAATCGAACGCTGCTCTCAGATCTTGCCCTGACAAGCCTAGTGCAGAGGCCATACCAGCTGGATTGCACAAGGAGCCTGTTCGGACATGGATCTCATTTGCTCGCAGCAAAGCGCCAACTTCAAACCCACTCCTCCAGGACCCATCGCTATTCCTGACATTAAAGGTGACTGTGGCGCCCTGCGAGGTTGAGTCACCGTATGTGGATGTTGGTGCCTTGTACACATGACAGACCGGCATCCCATTGGCATGCTTCATCCTCTCCAGGCGATCGTAGAGTCTCTTTGCCAACCATCCTGTGTGCTTGGAGACCTGAGCCAAGCCGCCGAACAGGTTTGTGTGCGTATCGATAGCGCAGCTCAGGGCCAGTATGCTGCGTATCGCGATTGTACCATCCTCTAAGCGTGCGTGTACGCTGCTGTCCTTTCGCTCCACCCACGGTGTACCAATACATCCTATCATCTCAGTAGTGCCACCGCCGAAGTATCTCCGGTGGCATAGCACTTGTGCAGATGCCTTACGTACAAGCAAAGCGCCAAGATCAGGGAACCCGAAGATCTTGTAGAATGACATTGCTACAAAGTCTGGTGCTGTTGTATGGTCGCTAAGGTTCAATGGACTGGTCGAGACCAAAGCGGCAGTGTCCAGAAGCGTGTACGTATGGCTGTGAAGAGAAGACTGACGGATCTGCGAAGGCCAAGTCAGGGGAAGGCGTTCGCCGTTCATATTCGACTGAGCGGGGTATGCGAACAGGGTAGGCCGATGGTTGTTTGATTCCTGTCCGGGCAACAATTTCCCACCATTGAGCCAATACTCCATCTCTTCGGCGGTTGCAAGACATTGGCTGTTCTGTGCTTGCTCACGGACCCCAACTAGACTCGTATGAGCATTGCAGTGATAGAGATAGTCGAAGCCTTGTTCGTGGCCGGCGAAGCACTCCATCACCAGCTTGACAGCAGCCGTAGCATTGGCCGTGAACACGACATCCCAATGCTCTCGGTCGGCACTGAAGAGTTTCAGCACCTTCTGCCTCGTTTGCTCTACCATCAGAGCAGAAAAGCTCGGTCTTGAGGCGTCCGAGTGGGGGTTAGAAAGAATTGATGCCTTCATTTGAGTGCAAAAAGATTCCATTAGTGATTTGCTCGCCAGCGTAGTTCCGCCATGGTCAAGGTAAGTGATGCCTTCTTTACCATTAGTTACAGTCAAGTCTTAACGAAGTGAGGCCGTACCTCTCAGCATCGGATATTCCGTCTGCCTCATAATTTCTACTCGTGTGTTGTAGGTCATTCGCTTCGCCTCAGTTAAGACCGTATCGTCTTGCATCCATGGTGTAAATTCTAGGATCGGGAGGAAAGGCATGGTGGTAAAGACTAATGACCAGCAAATGTTCTTGTATTGGGTATTGCCGTCTTGCTGTTGTGTACTACCATAGGGTTGCCATGCGGCTTTTATATCTTCTTCAGCGAACATATGCACAGTTGAGCCATTCGAGCTTACTGATGCGTAGTTCATCAAATACGGTCTTGCGCGGCTCTGTTTCGAGCCACGCGTATGGACGGCCGGTAACGACTTCCAATAGGAACACCTCTACCAGGCCTGTTAGCTTGCTGTTGTCCCAATGAGGTTGAGTAGACCTACTGTTCGGCGAACAGAGAACAGTGTTCAGCAAGTTGACAGGCCTAGTGATATTCCGGAACTTGTCACCGTGGACTTTGCTTTTTGCCCTCGAGGAACAGGTCGAAAGTGGTTGCCGGGTAGCGGTGGCTCAGTATGAATCGTAATGCCCCGTAGCAAGTGGATACGCTATCAAATGTGTCCTGGGGAGCATAATGAAAGCTTGTTTCGAATGAAGTGTTGAAGAGAAACAGACGAAAAGAGCAGATCGTAGTGGACGATGAAGAACCAAGGAATACTTTGCCAGGGCTAGTACTCGGAGCGGCAGTGTCAACCATTCATAGAACTGTTGCCTCTTCTGGCCCCTTTGCTCCGCCATGTGTACGTGCCGATGGACAAATCGGCGGAATTTAGGCGTCAGCCTTGCCTTGTCAGCTGGGTCGAGCTTACAGCTGCATACACTCACAGTAGCGTGTCATTTCCCCGTCTATGGAGATTGAGCGCGAGCCGCCTTGACATCACTACTTCTAAAAGAGCAACTGCTAGATTTTCTCCGGCTCCTTCCAGTACCGAGCTCCTTTGGTTGCTCTGTAACAAATCCCGAGCCCACAGTGGCGGTGTGCAAGCATCTCATTGAGCCTCGACACACGGACGATACAATTCGACTCCTTGTCAACCCCAGGGATTGCCAGAATCACCTTCCAGATCGTCCTTCAGATCCAATTTTTCCGCACCATCTTGACAAGTCACGAGTTCAACACCGGGCTTGTCCGATCTATCCTGCTCGGGGCGCGATTGGAATCCTTCGCCCACTTTTCAAACCCACCACATTATGCTATATGAATGATAGAATAGACATGCCTATAGATCCGAGGCGAGAGGAAGGAAGCTGCTAGCCAATAGCTCTGGATCGCAGTATCTGACTTCTTCATCTGGCAGTTTAAGGATGCGAAAAAGCAAAAGTCGCATCCCAAGCTGATGGAACCAGAATCGGCAGGAACCCTGCGTGCATCACTCGGCCCGTTATCATCTGTGCGCAGACTTGGGCGCCTGTCATTACTTGACTCTAACAATGTGGCGTACACGGCACAGGTTTTGTATGCTCGTGCATGATCTGAGGGCTGAGGTCGTGCCGCGCAGTTGGAGGCCTGACGTCGAGAACTTCACAGTGCCACCCTCAGCCTCCGTCCGGCAATTGTTTCAGGAACCTCAAATCTACCATTCGCATGCCTTCAGTATTTCATCGGCTCAATAGTACATTGTTCAGAGCATCACGCACAGATACTTGAACCTGCGCGAAAGAAAGTCCCATGACTCCTCATATCTCCACTCACGGAACACTACATGCGCAAGAAAAGGTGAATGCTAGGCTCCCACTGGCTATCGCAAACGGCCCCCACGCACGCAGGGCTGACCATTTACGTGCCGGAATTAGAGCGAAGGTGGTCAGCAAGCGCCGGACTAAAGTACCTTCGCTAAAGTGTGGGCCGTGTGGCACAGTTCCTGCATGTAATCAGCATCACCGTCGGGCTCTAGAGTTGTGCAAGAGGGAAGAATAGATGAAATGCAGGGAAATGCCACGTTGGTAAGGTCAGTTCAGGCGCTGGCATCAGACTACTCATGATCGAGAAGTACGCTGTGAATCTATTTTTCACTGGGGAGGCCTTGACACAAATCTCAGTAGGTTCGATGTCGATGAAGACCTCATGTGCTTACTTTCGTCACCAGCCCATCATAATCGCAGGAATCTGATGCCCTATCAAGTCGTCTATCTGTGGGAAGGGCTCAAGACTTTCGTATCTTTGATGTAGTTTCTCGATCTATGACTACAAGTAGATGCCGCACATTGAAAGTCTGTTTGGGAAGGTCGAATCAAACCTGATTGTACGCGCTATCAGGTGGAATGACGAGGCTGTGTAGGAGGTGTCGGGATCGTGTGCATCTACTGTAGTGCTCAGGCTACCAGTCCGCTTGGGGGGCCTTTCTACGTAACAGTCACCGTGCCCGGCTGCTCCGACGTCACTCCAACAACCACAGGGTAAGTTTGCGTTTTCAAGTATCCTAAGGCTGGGCGTCTCATGAGCGGCTTGCAGTGAGGCCCCCGGAATAGCGTGGTCCGGACATTGCGACTACGGCTACAGTGCATACGTGTCTTCGCAGGGAGCCGGAGTTGGGCCCGCCCTCTGCTGCAACTTCACCAGTTCCAGCGTTTGTTGGTCCTCATGCTCACTGTAACAAACTTAATCATCTCTCCAAGAGATGAGCGCAGCCCATCAGAGGTTTTTGCTAGGCTCTTAGAATTGACACCCGTAGAGTCCCCAACTTCTCTCGTATAGCATTGCTCGAGGTCAATTATCAACAGGAGAAGTTTCTAAGCAGCGCATAAAGCAGCGTATAAGGAAGGATGCCGTACATTCAGAATTCACCTGTAGAAACCTGCCTATGACTGTGCAGTGTCAGTAAAGGGCATAAAAAGAGCAGACTATTATGGCTGCTGCAAGAATCCGATATAATCACGGCTGCAAAAACATGCAGACCACCCCTTACCATAGAGCCAACAGCGATATCAACGAGCGGACAGCTCTTTGAGTGACCAGAACTCGCGTATTTACCCTGCAGACTGTCTCCTGAAATATCACTTACGTCTAAGTAGACACTCAGACCCAACTGAATGCAGCTGCCATTTACAAACCCCATTGGAAGATCGGTCCGTCGAAGTCAGCTAGCACCGATATGCAAGTCCCATATCTAAGACGGTATGAACCAAAGAAAGACTCCGGAGTAGAAGCGCAGGCAAGGGAATCACCAAGCGGCAGAGTCTCCATTACATTGTCTCAAGTCGAGACCCTGGGGGCTTGCAAACATGGATGACACTGACTTGTCTGAGCCGCTTCGGAAATGACCCTTTGAACTTTTGCTTCCGCCAATACCTAGGACTGTAGCGCACGCGATTACGTGCAAGTTTTTCCATCAAAACTGCGGCAGGAGAGATCTGGAAAACAGTCAGTTTTTTGGGCTCGTGTTGGTCTCCGAGGGATGTTACAATCTGCTTCGTGATAGTTACGAGGCAAATGCCTAACCTCGCAGAGTAACTGTCCCTCACAACGCACGGAGGCCTCGTTCCATGGCAACCACGCTCCCTCTTCATGTGCTGGACGTATAAAACACGAGAGCTGTATTGATTGACTGCTTGCTTTTGGGCATTAAACTAATCTTCAGCTGACCACCCCGTAGACCTGACATGTTTTGGAGGTCCGCGTGTCAGCGCTGCTAAAGAAGCTCCCGTTACTGCGCCAGTCAGGACGAGTCGAGAAGAGTGAGAGGTTGGGAACGCATACATGGGCGTGCCGTAATCACCTTGATGCCCTCTGTCTGCCACATCACCGCAGGCAGCCCAACTCTCCATCACCGCACATATCATCTTGACGTACTTTACTCTGTCCTCTTCCTCACCCTCGGCAGCGCAATCCAGCAAACCAGCATCGCACCATACAGCCCCAGCGCCACAGGATGGATAACCCACGTCCCGACCGCCTGCGCCAGAATTCCCGTCGTGAACGGCGCGACCGCACCGCCGGAGCTGCCCGCGGACCCAATGAACCCAATCGCCGTCGTCTGCAGATGGCGCGGCACGAGGCGCGAGAAAATCGTCTGGGCGCAGGGATACACGGGACCAAGGAGCAGGCCAAGCAGCGAGACGGCCACGGCGTTGCCGATGATGTTTGGGGTCAGCCATGCGAGGAGCTGCAGCACCATAGTTCCCAGCGTGAGGCCGACGACGTAGTTTTTCTCGCCGATGCGCGGCGCAGCGTGGGTTAGGACGAAGCGGCCGATTGTAATGCCGGCCTAGGAAGGAGGGATGTTAGTAGTGCGTTGTGGGTGGCTGTGGTGATGGAGGCAGATGTACTTACCCAGAAACCGGCCGTTACGTAGCCGACCTTCGCGGGGTCGCCGTCACGGTAGTTGATGAGGAACGAGATGATCCAGCCCGAGACCGCGACTTCAGCGCCCTGGTACGCGAAGATGAACAGCGCGCCTGCGATCGTGACTTTGTTCTGCAGTGCGAGTTTCAGCTCTCTCCTCTTCGACCCAGCGGCCTCGCTCGCATTCTGCCGGCTGGCTGTGATCTCCAGCGCTGACAGCAGCGTAGCAGACGAATCCTCCTCATAGCCGTTGAATGCCCATGCCGCAAAGCCAACACAGCAGATCCGCAGGCCCAGCAGGAAGAAGTAGAAGCGCGACCACATGACGCCCGAGGAGACGAGGGCAGTGCCGATGATGGGCGCGATGGTGCCGCCGATGCCGTAGCTGCCATGTGCGGCGCCCAGAATGGCGCTCGAGGGCTGGATGTTGGCACAGAAGACGTTGTTGAGGGCCAGGCTGGTTGCGGCGCCGTAGCCGATGAAGAGGAAGCTGGTGCGGTCAGTATTTGGATCACACACTCGTAGTTGCGAGCAAGTATGTTCACTTACGCGATGATCACAACTGGAAACGGAGGCGTGCACACTAGCATCACATACGCGGCGATCAAAAACAGCTCCGCGCACATCAGCGTCTTCGCCCGCCCCAGCTTGGACAACACCCATGTCACCAATGGGGCTGCGGCGATGAAACCTACCGCGTTGCCCACGAAGACGAGAGACATGATCGTATGGCTGTTGTGGTAATAGGCCTCCATGTAGGGAATCAGGGCACCGACGACTAATCACAGTCAGCAGTTATTTCAATACTGCACAGTGCCTGGTTCGAGGTGAGGTGTGAAGGCATGAAACACGCACCAGCATCGTTCAACCCATTCCCAAAATAAATCACACAGCAACACAGAATCCTCCACTTGTTGATCGGGGGGTTGTTCCACGTCTGCACCAACCCCACTGCCTCGTCGTGCACCGGCGTGGGCGGACAGCTCGCCTCCAGCTCATTAGGGGTCCGCGGTGTCTGAGTCCCCAGTGTGGATTTGGGCCGCTGGTCAAAGTAGGCAGTCTTGCTGTTTCCGGGCTTGACAGGCTCGAGTTCGATGCTGGCGGGGAGCACGCCGAAGTGCGGTTCCTTGCCTTTGGTTTTCTGGTATGTTGGGGCTGGATTGGTGGGCGCGGCGGACTGAATGTCGAAGACGCCATGCAGGCCAGACGAGGCCATGCTGCTTGTGTTTGGGTGGCCGCTCAGCAAGGCGTGTGTGTGCGTGAAAGTCTTTTTGTTGTCTAGTCAAGTCGCAATGCCTTAGCTTAAGGGCGGCGAGTCTGGTTGTCCTTGAGCAAGCAGAAGACAGATTATATTTGAGCGCCTGAGGCACGACGTGTGCACTGCGTCCTGCAAAAGGATTGTCAAAGCACTGTGACTGGAGAATCTACAGCCACGGGTGTCATTGGGTGTCATTGCTGATAAATGCTCATGTGGAGAGCGCACTAGCAACAAGATTCTCTCGCGCATGCGGTACTACCATAAAGCGTAGGTCCGACATCGATCCAGTGGTAGGTAGTGCTCTCCAGCACTGCTCTACCTACCCCAATAGTTGAAGCCTCTGCACAATCTCGCTGAACGAGACAGCTAGCCGCCGTCCCTAGACTCGTATTGCACGTATCGAGATAGCAAAGGGCGTTGGAGTTGCAAGAAGGGCGGTGGAAGCGTTTCCCAAAGCGCTCGCACATTGCGAGATTCGGATGCGGGGAGAATTGCCCGCGGGGCACTTTTCCCTGCGTTGCCCGTGCACCGACCGACCCCTCCGACTCCGATTTTCTTTAGATGGTTCAAGTGCGTTCTTGAACTACACGCACGTCAATACCAAACGACTACCATACAGCACTACCATGGGCCGTCCCAAGCGCCAGGTCCTCGCCACCATCGAGGACACAATCACCCCGCCTGATGTCCTCCCCGATGCGCACCTGCTTGCGCGCATTGTCAAGGCCGAGGGCAAGAACTTGTACAGCGCCGAGCTGCCGGGCGGGAAGACAGTGCTTGCGGAGCTGGAGGCGAAGTTTCGCTCTACGGTGTGGATCAAGCGCGGGAGCTATGTAGTCGTCGACACGTCGGCGCTGGCGGAGCGGGACAACAAGCTGAACGGGGAGATCGTGAACATTGTGCGCGACGAGAAGGCGTGGAGGAAGATGGCGTACTGGTATGTTACAATGCTATGACGGGGGTATATGTGTCTATGATGTACAGTGCTGATTACTTTTCCCCCAGGCCCAAGGAATTCGCCAAGAAGCCTGCGTACGAGGACAGCGACGAGGAGGAATCGACCGTGGGCAAGATGCCGCCGTCTGACTCGGAGGGCGAGTGAGCTCACTCTGCGTGCGCGTGGTCTTCCTCGATGACGCCCTTGGTCGCGCCCACAAACTCGTTGCGCGTCCCCCACCACACGCCGGCGACGGCGACGGCCAGCGTGCCCACGACGGTTGCTGAGCTGAGCGGCGTGCTAGGGTACACGTTCCAGGCCCACTCTTGCGCTGCCCACAGCGCATACTGCAGCACGGGGTGGAAGCCAGCTTTCCACAACAGGAAGGGCGTGGTCCAGGCAATGTAGGCGTAGAACTGGTAGTGCAGCGAGCGAGCGCAAAGCATGCCGATAGCCATTGCAGTTAGGACGACCGTCATGATGAAGTCAGGGGTGACGCGCTTGGACATGGTGTCCTGATCTCTGGGCTCGCGAGAGGGGAACACGAGCTTGAGGAATTGGCGGGCGGAGCGTTTGGAAGGCTTGATCCAGCGCGTGTACGCGAAGAACAGGAGAAGGCCGGCATGGACCGCCAGGAGACTGAGCGCAAACGGCTTCGACAAGAACGTCTCTTCGGACACGAACCGCCAGTTGACGGTCCACTTGTAGAAGAACGCTCTTGTGAATTCAAACGCGCGTCCGAAATAGCTGAAGCTCTGCTTCCTGAAGGGGTATCCAAAAAGTACCTGTGTTCGTCAGCCCATACGCTCAATTCGATCAAAGCAATGACACAGTATGCCACGACTGAACCCACCGAAACCTGAAAGATGATCATCGCCTGCGTGATCGCCTCTCTGCTGCCCAGCGCCTGGATCATAAGAATACCCATGGCCGGCAACGGCAGCAGCAAGCTCATCTTAACATTCAGCCCTGTCGTAAACACCGCGCTGCCGAGATGCCACTGCCCACGCTGATAGCAGAAGATGGCCGCCCACAGGCCCAGCACAGCGAAGCAGTCGTTGAAGCAGCGAAGCAGGAAAATGCTATGCAGCCTCTTGCTCAACACCAAGAGGGGGAGCACATACGGGGGAACCTATTCATGCTCATTAGCCCAGTTCAACTTGCAATTCTCCTCCCAACTCCCCTCTATTCACCACAACCCCCCTGTTTCCCCCTTTTCCCTCCTTCCCCTTCCCCAACCCCCAAAACAAAACGTAGAGAAAAAAAAAAGAAAAAGAAAAACTCACTCTCGCCCTCCGATAACACTGCACAACCACCGCCAACGTCGCCAAATACACCAGCGCAAAAATATACTGCGCGCGCTGCACATCCCTCCCTTGGTCCGTAAGCGCATACAACCAGCGATAGATCCACACGTGCGCGCCGGGATACACCAAGGGCCCCGTGCCGCCGACAATCTTCTTGTAGTCGCGCTCGCCGGCCAGGAAAATGGAAATCTGCTGCATGTACGCTTTCCAGTCGATTTCTGTGTCTGTGGAGCAGGCAGCGGGCGTTAGTAGGGGGCGGCGGTGGTGGTGGTGGGAGAACACGGGGCATGTGTATGCGTACAGGGCACTCGGTCTATGACCACGCCGCACAGCGCGGCGTCGAAGATGAGGAGCAGCGGCGCGAGCCATTTTGTGTTTGCCGGGTTGGTGGCGAGGCCGTGGGCTTGTGCGAGGAGCGACATTGCGCCGGTTTGGGGGATTGCTGACGCTGCGAGGAGGCGCTGGGGTGTGGTGGTGATATACCAGATGGCCCGGGTCACGTGAGCTCGGGCTCGGGTTTCAGCGTGGTGAGCGGTCAAACGGGGGCCTGTTTCAGGCACGGAAAGGTCGTGCGATGCGTGGGCGGGTTGTTTGAGGGCGGTTTATTGGTGGGGACGGAGTTGTGGGTGTTTGCTGTGGTTCGGGTTGGAGGAATATGGATGGGGGATCTTTTGAGTTCTATTTGTACAACGCTTGCTAATGCGGAAGATCCGGCCTTGGATGATATATGCACATTGAGTCTTACACGCTCACTAGCACGACCAGACGCCAATGGTACCGTCTTTCCGCCCCTCGACGAGATAGCCGTCCTTTATTCTCACCCTCTCGATGATGCTCCTGCTGATGTCGTCTTCGATAGCACCCGGTCCGCAATTCCAGTGCCTGCCATCGGTCTTGTCGTACACCTTGACTACATCCTCGCCAGCAGCAGAGACAATGCGGCGGTTGTCGAACATCATGCTTGTGACTGGGTTGTCGTACGCGTACGCATCGTGAATGGAACCTGTGCGGAGATCCCAGATCTGTCGTGTTGTTAGCAACTGCGCCTCTTCTGCTCCTGCAAAATCATGACTTACGCGAATACTCCTGTCAGCACTTGCAGTGACGAGATGAACGTCGTCAAACTGCAGCGCAGTGACCGGCCCTGTGTGTCCAACGAGGCTGCGAGACACCTGCCCACTGCGCAAATCCCAAAGCCGAACCATGCCGTCCGCAGTACCACATGCTAACGCAGCATCGAAAACCTGAATAGCGCCGACGAAATCTGCAGAGGCGTCCATAGTCCGTCCTGTTCCACGCCACTGCCCGTTGCTGGCTGTGTCGGTTGCGGAAGCCTGGGCAGCAGCCCATAGCACGTCGAGAGTCTGCACGCAACGCCCCTTGACAAGATCCCATTGTCTGAGTGTCTTGTCTGCAGAGCCAGAAACCAGAGTGTCGCCTCGGAAGTGGAGAGCCGTGACTTCATCGACGTGAGACTCGAGAGAAAACATGGGGCAATCCTGCATGATAGTTGGCGGAGGAGCGGGCGGCGCATCTGCGGAGTTCTCAAAAGCAAGACCGTCTTCGTCGTCGTCGTCGTGCTTGTTCACACGGTTGTCGGATGGGGCGTATTCGGCTTTGCTGAGGTCCCAGAGGCGGATAGTAGCGTCCATTGAACCCGTTGCGACAATGTTCTCCTCCACCTGCAGGCAGCGTACAGAAGAGAGATGGCCCTCCAGCATGCCGATGCAGCGTCCAGCGTTCAGATCCCATACCCGTACGGTGTCGTCCATCGACGCCGTAACAAGCGTTCCCCATGGCGCATCGAAGTCCAGAGCCGTGATAGTGTCATTGTGTGCGGGCAGCTCCTTGATATTGGATCCTGGATCGAGATGTTCGTGCAGAATGGGCATAGATATGCGTCGTATCGGCCGTTTGGCGTGCCTCTTGGACTTTGGACTCGGGATCTTCTTGTAAATCGACTCGGACATGAAGCTATCCTCAGCCTCGGCGTCCTCTTCGGCAGTCGACGGCCTCTCAGGAGACTTGGGCGCAAGGGCCGCAGCATCGTCCAGCTCTTCCTGCAGGTCCTCGATCCTGTTGTCCACACCCAGCAGATCCTGCTCAAGCTCAGCCTCCTCAATCTCCAGCCCAGCCAGACGGTCCAGCGTCATTTTGCGCAGGGTGTTCAGGTTTGCGATCTTGTTGTCGATCTCCAGGATCTCCGCCACGCACATGTGTTTCCGCACACCCATCATCTCCAGCCTGTGGCTCATGCTGTGCTTCTGGTTCTTCAGCTTCTGCATCGACGGCGGCGTGTTTGCATCCTGGTCGTCCAGCTCCTCCCCAATCAGCTTCTGCCCTCTGGCATTGCGCTTGCCGTGCTTGGTGCCCTTGATAGGCTCATCGGGCAGCGAGGCCTGGAAGCC
>JUDZ01009629.1:0-32807 GCA_000812845.1 Stagonosporopsis tanaceti | reverse complement strand
TTTTTTTTTTCGTGGCCGATCATACATGCCACCACCATAGCTCATTCTTTTACAATCACCGCAGGATACAACGACCAACATCCGGCTTCAGCATCCCCATCCTGGAGGAAAAGAGAAGGGTGGAGCACTACACACGTCTGCGCAAAAGAGATATTGAGCATGTTTGCTGTTCGGTGTTGTAGTCAGTCAACTTGGGGGTGCGCTATTGTCCCCGGGTCACAATCACTCCAAAAGCAAAACGAGCTTCTTCCTACACCGTGGAAAGACGCAGAGTGCTGATCCCGGCGGAAAACGATGCATTACTGCGCGAACAAAACCGTCTACACGAGATCGTCCGTCGCCGTCGCCGTCGCCGTCTTCTCTGATCGACTTGCCCAATTCATGCTTGACCCCTCTACACCCCAACCCCAACCCCAACCCCCCACTCACAACTGATACCGGTAATCCGGATTCATATCGCCGAGCTCCGTCTTCTCGTACTCGGTCAGGCTGATATCGCGAGCGCTCTTCTCGCGCTGCCGGTTCTGCCACGAGCAGGCCACGAAATACAGACAGCAGCTCAGCGCGCTGAGGCAGACAAACGCGATGCAGATCGAGTATCCGGGAATGTACTTTGGCGCGTCTTTCTTGAGGAACGCAAAGACGGCGATGACGCCGCCTATATTACCGAAAGATACTTGCCATGCGCTCCCAACGGAGCGGCGATGGTGTCCGCCAAGGTTCATATTGAACTGGTGATGTTAGTATGGTGTGCGGGGGTGAGTTGGTGGTGCGGGGTTGAAGGGCGAGGTTTGACAGGGGTGAGGTACGGGAAGGCAAGGAGTCAGAGCTGTAGAGTGAATAAAAGCAGTGACTTACCCAACACACAATAACAGGCATGGCTGTGTACGCGCCCATAGCGACCAGGAAGAGCGCGCCATACTGCAGATCCTGATTGTCGTGCACCGAGATCAAGATCGCAAAGCCGGCGATACACACGCAGATTGGGAAGATGGTGAACAAGAAGCGGTGTTGCAATCGGTCGGAGAGATAGGCGACCAGCATCGAGAATCCAAAAGCGGCGGCCCACGGCGGGACAGAGTGTAGTTGCGTCTGGATACGGCTGTAACCGTATGTCTGAAGGATTGCCGGCGAGAAGTAAGCGTATCCGTACGCAGGTACAATCAACCCAAAGTACATGAAGCCGCCGATTATGATCTTGAAGTCCTTGAACACGCGCCCAACATCGCCAGCGGTCATCTTGCGTTCGCGGGCAGATTTGCCCTGTTCAACCTGCAAGCGAGCTATGACGAATGCACGCTCGTCTTCTGTGAGCCACTTCGATTCCTCGGGGAAGTTGGGCAGCAAGAAGAAAAAGAAGAGCGAGGCAACAACGGTAAGAAGGCCCTCGAGGATGAAGATCCACCTGTGCTAAGTCAATTGAAACTCATACAACACCACGGTCGTGCTTACCTCCACCCGTGGTATCCGGCTACGCCATCCATCTTGCCAATAGCACTGGCAAGCAGACCTCCGAATGCGCCAGCCAGTGTGGTCGAAGAGAAGAAGAACGAGTAACGTTTCTGAGCCTCGTGGCGACGATAGTACATTCCGATGAGATAGAAAGCGCCCGGGAACATTCCTGTCTCTGCAAGACCGAGGAAGAAGCGTGTTGCGAGTAGTCCCGAGTAGTTTTGGACAAAGCCTTGCAGTAGAGTGATGAGCCCAAACGCGAACATGCAGATGGACAACCAGATCCTGGGCTTTAACTTCTTGAGGATGACGTTGCTGGGGATTTCAAATAGAATGTAAGGGACGAAGAAGATGACCAGAGCTACGTTGTAGCGATTGCCCGTGAGCTCGAGATCTTCTGAGAGACTGAACACATTCGCGTTGGCGATGTTGACACTAGCATCGTCAGTCCATCACATGACACAGACATCTGAGAGACTTGGGCATACCGGTCCAGGAAGGCTAGTAGGTACATGATGCAGAGCCAGGGAATGACATGGAGGTCAATCTTCCGGAGGAGCTTGGCTTCGGTTGTATGCGGTGGGCATTGGACGAGGTCGGGAGCTTCGTCATGGTAGTCACCGTTGTACTGAGGTTCCGCCTTCTGGGCGTCGAGATCGGGGGACGTTTGGACGTCTTCTGCCTGCTGTTAGCAGGTGTTCTTGAGCATTGCAGCTTGGGCCGGCCAGCTAGAATACCACGCGCGCTAGCACAGGCCTAGACGAAGCTTGTGCGATCTACAAGACCATACAAGCTTTCATTGCGCATGTAGAGCGAGTGCGTCTGCGATATTCAAGAAGCGTGACTTACTCTCTTTCTTGAAAAACATCGTGAGCAGATACGGGTGTCGTTGACGCGCTCGAAAGCTTGTGCACTTTTGTGTCGATCCTCTGCTGTTCTCGCTATTGGGACCACGCGGTTGGTCACACTAAGCTGCAGTGGTTACCACTGTACCACCTTCGCAGCCCGATTCGAAATGTGGGATGAGGAGAGAGAATGCGCTGCAGGCTGCAAGTTAAGCATTTCCCAGTCATCCTGCTCGCTTACTGTGGCCGAGGTCGCTGGATAGCCATCAAGGTCACCTCGCTAACCCCGCGATGCTGTGGGGCGGGTCTACAAAGGGTGCCCACAGATGGCCGAAAGAGGCAGCTGCCTATGTCCTTCCCCAAGGTACGCAGGTGTGGCTGGCGAAGGACCTCGTATAAGCGCACGTACAGAGAGCCCGCTGACCCTTGCATCCATGACGCATTTTGCCGGCTGTCGTCAAGTGCGTCCCAAAGGCCGAAGCGCCGAAGATGGGCGCAAAACGGCAGCAGCAGTCGCCGCCAGCTGGTATGACGACGAAGGATGCAACTTGGCGTTGTGTCGGATGTTACAAAGGATCGCCGGTTGTGGCGCACTGGAAGGTTAGGCGACTATGCTCTCGGAACGGCATCGGCGCAGATTATGAGTCGATGCACTCGCAGACATTTTGCAAAATTTATGCACGACTCTGCGAAGGCCCGACCTTGCCTCCCAAACGCTCCTTCCAAGCCGGGGGCGGCGCGCCGTGTCAGGTGAAGGACGAAGGTAGGATCGCGCTGGGATAGGGCTGGATCCGATGCGGGCTGCTCGGCGGAGTCTGGCCATGGTTCCGAGCTGGCACTGTCAGAAGCCTGGGCGACACTGCAATCGCTCAACGTTCACTTTTCGGCCGACCTGTCGTCACCTTCTCTACACTCACTTTTCAGCCTCAACTCCGGGATTCCGCGCACCTTCATGCCACATAGCGCAGCTTCTGGACTCCACAGTGCGCCGGCAACGCTCCCCTCTCGTTCTCAGTCGCGGGCAGGCTGATCAGCCATGGTGAATGTAAAAAATGTGGCCTTTAAAGTCAACAAGCAGACGCCAGTCTCTCAAACGCCCCCTCAGGCATACGGCACGGTCATCAACTGTCGAAGGCCAGGTGGCAAGCGGGCGTTTAGGGAGACGAAGGAGGTGCGGTCGCACTCCGTGCCGTTGACCAACGTTTCGGGCGCCAGAAAGCGCAAACGCGACGGTTCAAAGAGCGAGGAACTCCAACGTCAGATTGCTTTCATTACGTCGTCTCCAGCAAATGCACAGGCTGCACTTTCGGCTTTGCGACAGAATGCGCAGCCTCTCATCAACCAGAGGCTGAAGCAGGTCAAACCTACTCGCTTCAGGAAGGGCAAAGTACTGGAAAAGGGATTCGACCTCGACACCTGGTTCACTATTCTTACGTTCTCGGACCCTGCGCAACTGCTGGAGATGCGCTTGAAGATCCCGTCGTGCTATCGCTTTCTGAGAGACAACCCCATGCTCTGGGTCCACAGCCGGAACAACCATTATGGCGACGACATGCCGGAGCCGCCTTCGGATTTGGACGAATTCCAGTTTGCACACCTTCGACATGGTCACGGCTGCATGAGCTGCGGGGCGCCGAGCACACGCAAGACGTACTGGGCCTTCCTTCGACGATGGTGCAAGACTTGTCTGCAATCCAAGACTGTCAAAGAGCACGACGCGTTGATCATCATGCGCAATGCGGGTATCGACGACGTCAGCTTTCTTCGCAAAAGCCTTCCTTCTGGTGTGTTCGATTCCTGGGGTAACTTCGTCGGTGTTGGGCCTGCCAGCACGCATTCACTGAAGACAATCTACCTGCTCTCAGAAGTGCAGAAGCTCGAGAACGAAGTTCGTGATGCTGCTGCATCCCATCCGGAGACGTGGTCTGCCGAAGTACGAACACACATGGCGCAGAAGTTCATTCGTGTCGACGAGCGGCGCGCATTTGCACGGAAAATGGAGCTCTGGGAAGAAGCAACACGCAGCAACAAGGCCACCGACTATCAGGCGAAGAAGGCGGCGCGCAAACTCTACTTTGAGCACAAAGCGTCGCAACTTGACCTGCCCATCAGCTTAAAGGAGATGGAGGCGTGCCCTTCCTACCGCCGTGCTGTCGCTATTCCCAAGGATCCCAACAACACGTCCTGGCAGCAACTCAAGCCGAAGCTTGAGAAAGAAGTCGCCGAGCTGCGCCTCGGACGATCTACCCCCGATACACGTCTCGTCACGATGTCAGCGTCAGCTTCCGGGACGTCGACACCGACAGGAATGCACACACCTCAGCCTTTCGTCCACCCGGTATCAGGAATGCCGATCATCCACCTGCCGCTACCCCCTCACCACCAGCGCTTTCCTCAACTTCATCTCCATCCTCATCTGCATCAACCGCATCCCCACCCGGCTCACCCGCATCCTCACCTGCATCCTCACCTACATTCTCATTCACATCTCCATTCACACCATCACCCGCACCCACCACCGTATTGAATCCTGAGCATTCTCACTCATCCTTCCTGTTTTTTGTCTTTCAGGTGTTCGCTTACATAATCACGCATGGAGTTGTGGGTTCATAGCTTTGGCGTTCACAGACGGGGCATTGCATGTACGGCGTTCACAGGGTTAATAGTGACAACTTCTTTGATATAGTTCTGGTTGATACTTGGGTGGAATGGCTGCTAGGCCTCATCAATACACATTATAGTTACTCGACACCACCGCTTCCTGGGCTCATACACACCGGCAGCGAAATTTCGGCAGCCTTACGGCATGTTCGGCATCTTTCTTGAGGGCGGTCAGCTCAAACTAGATGAGCGGAGATGGATCAACAACTTGTCTGCAGTGTTCTCGACATCATATGAGAGTATTACATGTGTCAGGCAGCGAGTCTGGAGAACCACGCCATCCCACTCTTTGCCGCACCGGGGCGGCGACGGCATGTGGGCACGGCGAACATCTAGAGGTCTCGGCGGTGGGAGATGACAAAACCTCAGAGCCGATTTGCTGCCGAGAGTGGAGCTGGTGGATACCGTTGTGCTCCAGGTTCGTGACAACAGAAGAGCGGGCCATGATGTGAATACAGTAGATGTAACAACGTGAACGAAGCAGACGAAATCAGTCCCCATACAATATGCAGGTCGGATTCGCGTGTCCGCAGAGCCTCGTTACCCCTCTTCTAGACCCAGCCCTGCGTTGATCCGGACACATCCAGCCAATGAGACGGCCAGGAGTGCGGATGAGTAGGAGGGGGATTGGGAAGCTACAAAACCGCAAGCATCCCACACCAGCTTGGGCGAAACAACAGCTCCTGCGCGTCTGCATGATGTGGAATCACCGTCGTTGATCGGTCAAGTATGGCAGCTCTCTCTCTGACAGATGCCACGTCCTCGGCTCCCGTAATCACTGTAGTCCAGACGACGGGCAATTGTAGCGCTGCTGATTGGCCGATCGGCGCGACGCCTCCACTTCTTTTATCGCGTTTTCTAGAAGATGTTGCCATCTTTGCTGCCCCGGATCACTTGTCCCTTATAAGTGTCCGCGCCCTGTCTGATTGATCGCCTTCATCTTCGCTTTCTTTGATAATCCAAGTGTCTACTTTGGCTGCCATTGAGCACTGCCTGTCTACTACTTCACCTAGCATACAGGGTCCTCAGTCACATACCACCAACACACCACAATGGCATCTGCCTCGCGAACTTTCTCCCGCGCGCTGCGCACCGCTGCTCCCTCTCTGCGCTCCACTACCACACGCTCCGCCCGCTTCGTTGCGCCCGCCCAGAATGCTTTCCGCAGCAAGCAGTGGCAACGCGGCTACGCCACGGGCAACGAAGAGGCCGGCGAGAAGTACGAGGGCAACCCCACTGGCATGTTCGTCGGCGCCGGTGCCCTGCTAGTCGGTGCTGCCGCGTACGCTGCCTACACATACAAGCCTGAGTTGCTAGGCCTCGAGGGCAAGCCCAGGGCCCCCTTCGTCCCTCGCTTTGAGAACTACCAGGAGGCCTACAACCACATCGCGAAGCTGCTCGAGGAGCACGACAACTACGACGATGGCAGCTACGGCCCCGTCCTGCTACGTCTGGCGTGGCACGCTTCCGGAACGTGAGTATCCAACTGTGACCACCGATGCTGTCCACCATCTGACACCACACAGCTACGACAAGGAGACCAACACTGGCGGTTCCAACGGCGCTACCATGCGCTTCGCCCCCGAAGGCGACCACGGCGCCAATGCTGGTCTGAAGGCTGCCCGCGACTTCCTTGAGCCCGTCAAGGAGGCCTTCCCCTGGATCACCTACTCTGACCTCTGGATCCTCGCCGGCGTCGCTGCAATCCAAGAGATGCAGGGCCCCAAGATCCCCTACCGCGCCGGCCGCAGCGACCGCGACCTTTCCTTCTGCACACCCGACGGCCGCCTGCCCGACGCCTCCAAGGACCGCAGCCACATCCGCGCCATCTTCGGCCGTATGGGCTTCGATGACCGCGCCATGGTGGCTCTGTCCGGCGCCCACGCCCTGGGCCGCTGCCACACGGACCGCTCCGGCTACGACGGCCCCTGGACCTTCAGCCCCACCACCCTCACCAACGACTACTTCAAGCTGCTGATGGAGGAGAAGTGGGCGTACAAGAAGTGGAACGGCCCCAAGCAGTTCGAGGACGTCAAGACCAAGACGCTGATGATGCTGCCTACCGACATGGAGATTGTCAAGGACAAGACCTTCAGGAAGTATGCTGAGCTCTATGCCAAGGACAACGATGCCTTCTTCAAGGACTTCTCGAGTGCCGTTGTTACGCTGTTCGAGCTTGGCGTGCCTTTTGAGCAGCCCGAGGACCAGAGGTGGGTCTTCAAGAGCTCGTTCGACTAAGTGCGTACGAGTGATGAGGGGGAGCAGCCGCGGAAGATTTCATTTCATGTCGAGATATCCAGCTAGATCAACTAGACCGTTGTTTTTTGTAAGCTGAGGATGAGAGTTGTATTATCGATGTCACCAAGGACAGGCTGTTTAGACTGTATCAGTACAGAGTAGAGGATCAATTGCAAACAGAAACACGATACTTCGCTTGACTATTCTATTCACATTCCGTGATATCGACAGTAACGCTGGCCATCTGCGCAGCCTACAAAGTAGTGTTAGATGTATCTTGATCTTCTCGTTACAGGTCCGACTAACATGTGAACACACTCACATTCACTACCCATCAGCACGCATCCATGAGGGCAATGACCATCCACTCAGTCTTGCATGAGCGTATGTGCAAACTGTTTCTGCTTCCTCTCCCACCACGCCTTGTGCTCGTGTTCGAGTCCCCGCAAGTCCGCACTGTGCTGCTTGCCGAGGGCGGCGACTTCTTTCTCGAGTTTTTCAACGTCTCCTAAAGGTAGGTCAGGAGCAGTCGGGACCGGCTTCTGGTTTCCTGACGCCTGAAACAGGAACTCTGGAAATAATGTCATCAGGTCTGGACTGGCGAACGATACATGCTTCCTCTTCCTCTTCTCTCTTGCATGTTCGCCATCCTCGGGCACGAAGAGTGTTGATTCGGTTTTGGATGCTGGCGAGGAAGCATCCGCAGCTGCATTGGCGGTCGACAGCAGATCAGCAATATTAGTTTCACCCAGACAGACAACGCCTAGTTGGAAGATTTCAGCCATGACGCCCTCCCACTGTCGCTGCAATGCTTTCATCTGCTCCGCCTCAGCTCGTATGTGCTCTTCGAAGGCCCGGAAGCGGTCGAGCAACGAAGTCTGGATACGCTCGACTTCGCCAGAAGGCTTTGTCCTTTGGAGACAAAATCGGTAGCTACCAAGAGGGTGATAGAGCTTCTGGACCATTCGCTGATACTTGACAGGCACCGTAAGCCTGAGTGGCGAGGCCTGAGAGCCCTCACCGACGGGGTCCGATGAGGCGTCTCGGAGGTTGCTCTCGTAAAGTTTGTTCAGCAGTTTGTCGAGATCTCCATCGATCTTGGTAACAGCAGTGGCGTACAGGTGACGGCGGTACTCTTCGCTCTTTTCTGGAAAGCACGTCAGCTAAGCTTCACTGGCGAGCTGACATGTCGCTCTTGCCTTTGAAAGCCAAAGCGAGCGGATGCACCTCTTCTTGTCTCTTTCGGTCATTCTTCTTGACGGTCGACTTCTGTGCACTGCGGGTGCTGGGTTGTTGCGGTGTATCGAGGTTTCGTGCCTTGAAAGGACCAGCTGCGGAGACGGTCACTGCCTTTGAGAGGGGTTTACCTGGGTTTGGTGTCTTGAGAGCATCTCGATGGCGTGCTTGCATAGCGGAGGTCGCGCTTTTGCTGTTCATTGAGACCTGGGAAGGCAGAACGAGGCGTGGATGGTATGGTGAGGTGAGGAGCAAAGTGTCAACAAGCCGACCCGGTCAGGAAGGCACGATCGACTGTTGTGAGAATCAACCACGCAGACAATTAATAGCTCGACCACAGCTTCGAGCATACAGACAAGGACGCACGCTCGCACGTTCGCACTTCAGCGCGTGTGCTGCTAGGAGATGAGGTATCTGTACATTTCACAATACGCTGCTCGCTGCCATAGAGCGAAACCAGGCTTCCAGGCTGTATAGTACAATCATTACGTTCTTTGCATATCTGCCTCTTTCAAGTCCCTACTCGTGTTACTGAGTCCTTACTTCTGCTCACCCTCAGCAGGCACAACAACGCCCTTCTCCTCAAGCATCTTAGCCAACGAACCGTCTTGGTGCATAGTCATAAGAATATCGCAACCACCAATGAACTCCTTATCGACGTAGAGCTGGGGTATCGTGGGCCATTCGGAGTACTCCTTGATTCCTGTCGCATTTGTCAGCTCGCTATCCTCACGCCATCTCACTAGACCTCGAGCTCTACAGCCAAAGGCGCGCAAATAGCGTACCAGCCCTCAATTCCTGGTCCTCGAGCACGTTGAATGCTGTGAACTTGTCTGGATCGACACCCTGCATGCCCAGAATCTGAATACTCGCTCTTGAGAATCCACACTGTGGTGTCTCTGGTGTTCCCTTCATGAACAGTACGACGGGCGAGGAGGCGACTGCGCGGTCGATTGCGGTGCGCACTTCATCGGAAAGGCATCGGATTTGGAAGGGTGTGAGGAAGCGTGTGCTTGGGGCGGTGCGGGCGGAGGTTGCGCGGGTGGCGGCGCGAAATGCCTGATGCTGTTAGACGCCAGTTATACAGAACGAGAAGCTGTGTCGGAGTACGGAGTACGAACCTGAGGAATTGCACGTCTTGCGAACATTGTGTGTTGTTTGAGAATCGTAGAGATGGATGATGGCACCGAGGCTCTTCGTCTCGCCGCAAAATCATGGATGAGGTAATCGAGCTAAGTTATCATATCACGACACTCCGATTGGCCATTGAAATCAACTTCAAAGGAGCATATGATGTGAAAATAAGTAATTAGGCAATTGCTACTTCACGGACAATTCAAGGGCAATCGTTGACACATCGAGCGAGAGGGTAATAATTGTTTTGGTTGTCATTCGTCTTTCCCCATGACGCGAAACCAGAACGCCATGCTATATGCAAAGAAAACGTGCTTAAGGCTTTTTGTCCACCCGAAGTTTTGAGACATCCGCGCCCTTTTGGTCTATTCAATGTCGCAAAATAAAACACAAACATGGGTCGAGGTCTCTATTGCTCGTTCACGACGTGACCCCACTGGTGGCCCTCCATGCCATCACTCCCCCACATGATGCCCTTCAGCCATGTCCTGACAACATCGGCATAGGCGCCAACTTGACCCTTGGCCATGGGAACATTGACATCTTCGCCACGGAAGTGGATCTGGCTGATAGGAGTGACGAACCAGGCGGTTCCAGCAGCGAAAGCCTCGACAAGACGACCCTCCTTGGCAGCCTCCAAGAGCTCGAAGATGTTGAACTTGCGCTCAACAACCTCAACAGCTTCGAGTTCCTCGTGGCCTTGTGTCAGCTTGGTGCGTGCGAGCTCAAGGATGGATCGTCGCGTAACACCATCAAGAACGATGCGCTCCTTCAGATCAGCGGTAATGAGCTGCAGCTTGCCCTCTTTTGTGCGCCAAACAACGAAGAAGTTGCTAGCACCAGCTTCAGTGACAGTGCAGTCCTCGCCGAAAAGCCAGAGAATCTGGTGGAACCCCCTCGCTCTCGCCTCGCCCTGTGCAACGAGAGAGGGTCCGTAGTTGGCACCAACCTTGGCGTATCCGAAACCTCCAGGCCAGGCACGGCACATGTCGTCCTGAGATGCGAGCAGCTTAATGCCACCCGACATGTCACCCATGGGAGCGAAGCAGCAGAGAATAACGAAGAGAAGGGCCTCCTTTGGTCGCTCAACGCCGAGAGCAGGGTCTGAGGCGATCATAGTGGGACGGATATACAGGAAGCTGCCGGGGCGGTCCTTGGGAAGCCACTTGGCACCATCTGTCTCGCACAGCTTGACAATGAGCTTGAGGAGCTCCTTGGGCGGGAACGCAGGAAGAGCGATGCGGTTCGTGGACATGAGCATGCGGTTGCAGTTCAGATCCGGGCGGAACAGGCGGAGCTTGCCGTCATGTCCACGGTAGAGCTTCATTCCCTCGAAGCACTCGGTCGCGTAGTGCAGGCATGATGCTGTTGGTGCCAGGGAAATGGGGCCGTAAGGCTGGAGAGTTGGTGCCGCCCAGCCTTCTTCAACGGTCCACTTGGCCTGAATCATGTGGTCGGTGCAGACTTTCTGGGAAGCCATCTCGGCTGAGCCCAAGGCGGGGACTGGCCGGGGGGCCTCGGTGTAGGTGCATTCTACTTTAGAAGCATCGAGCTCAGCAAGGGGTGACTCGTCAACCTGTGTCTTTGTCTCGCGCTCCGGTGGCGGTGTGGCAGTGATGGTGTTTGTGAGGGATGCCGACTTCAATTGCGAAGGGGCTGACTTCTCCAGGGCGTGCTGAATGCCAGAGCTGGTGAGGTCGGTGACGTTCTCGCCATCATTGGGAGGTGTGAGAGCAATGGGAGACATGGTGGCTGTTGGGATAATGGCTACCGATGGTGTGTGCGAGTTTGTTCTGAAGTCGAATTGAAAGGTTGGGGAACAGGTCTTATAAGGACTAGAAGTTTTCTCAAGAGTCAGACCTCCTATCACGCGGAGAATTCGAGACTAAAAATGCGGAAGACGGAGTACCGCGGGACCTAGATGACTAGTCTTCCTTGCATCAATGGCGGTGTTTGATAAAGAAACGCGTTGGCGAAATCCTGTGTGGACCCTGATGCGGCTTTAAGAATTTTGTGCGGTTCAAGATGGCTGCGTACCGCAATTGACATTCTCTCGCGCTCTCGCCACATTACATCTACACAATGGCATACAAATTCCTTCCTGGCCATGACGAAATTTCTATTCACAGCCAAGAAAGTCGGGAAACGCTCCTGCAGGATGTGCAAGGCAAGTTGCGTAGGGCGTGCGGTCACGCTTAGGCCTGCAGTATCCAGCACCACTAGCCCTGGAGTATCCGTGTACCTCAACTCCGGTATCCCTCCGATTGCTCGATGCACGAACGACTCACACTCAGCCGCAGAAGTCACCCTCCGATTCGGAACTTATTGAGATGATCATGCTTTGGTCGTTACACAATAAAGCAGCGATACCGGAGCTGTCATTTAGGTATGCTGGATATACTTGGAGGACAGTAGTCGACGGTTTGATCGTGCAGGCTCGGCAAAGGGCGGTTCAACAAAGCCGCCTGGTGGAGGCGTTCGGCACAACAATGTAGAAGGATCAAGTGACCAGGGGATACAACAAACTTGAGCGGCAGGTGGGGATCCATATTTTCAAGATCGCAATAGGAAGTCAGATCTTGAGATAAGTCCAAGTACCGTGACGTCCGCAACGTTGTGCTGGAGATACCGCTAGTAGCCTGCCCATCTATATCCGCCTCCAAAGACACCCTAGTAGACGAATGCTCTACGAAGTCACTTCAGTCGCCTGACCAGGCTGTCGAAGACCGTCAATGCCCTTCAGAATACCATCTGCGACTTCGCCTACCCGTCCTTCTAACGCGTTGAAGTCCATCTTGCTTATCGCGGCGTTGATCTGCTCCATAACAGCTTCCTCTTGCACCGTCTCCGACATGACCTGTCCCTCTGTCCTCCAGTATTCTTCTCTAACACCTCGGAGTGCTGGATCGCGATTGACCGAGTTTGTGATAAGACCAAGCGCGCGCATTCTGTTCAACGTCTCCTCGGACACGCGTGTCGCCATCTCTAGTCGCTCCGCAATCGAGACAGGCTTCGCAAGCCATCGATTTGTGCTGGTAGCCCATAGCACGAACGCAATGCCAATGTCCTGTACCGCGAATGCGATGTAACGCAGAAACCTGACTCGCCAGTGTATCGACTCGAGATCCTGCAAGTACCTTGCCCGCTTATTGGCCGTGATGTCGTAAGTCGCCATGAACCAGGTCTCCGCGATCAGAGTTGCAAGCCCCAGAATGGTCGCGTGCGTGCGAAACCTCGAGCCTTCGGTCCCAACTAACGAAGACGTCGCCAAGCCCAGTATAGCAAATTGGAAAATGTGCGGCATGATTGTCTTTGGCAGGGTGTATAAGAAGTAGTTGTTCGTATCGTCGCCATTTGCCGTGGCGCACCACACGCAGTTCAACAATGTGTCTGGGCCGTATGCCAGATAGTATAGTTTGTTGCGCCCGTTGACTTCGAATTTCGATCGTAACGCGAGGTCGACTTCTGTCAGAGACCTAAGGTGTCGCAAACGAGCGAACAACACACTGGTCTCGGTGCGGATGTGGCTCTGCGTCGCAACGAATATGTTTTCGGGTGCGAAGCGAGGTAGGGATAGGACCAGGCAGGCGCCGGCGGCGACGAAGAGTAGGTTCAGTGCGTTCTGGACTCTTGGAGGAGTCGGCCGTATAGGGACGCTTTGAGAGCTTGCGCGAGCGACGTTGAACCAGTCCACGATGCGTGGGAGAACAAAGGGTCCGAACAGTATGAGCAGTGAGTGCACATTCTGTGGGAGGAACGTGAGGCGCGGGATCACGACGTATGATATGACCAGTAGGATGATTGAGCGCACGTTGAACATCGTGGCCGTGTGGATATCATGGGCGGTGTTGGTGGTTGTGCACGCGATGGCCTTTGAAGAGTGTAAGTGGTCGACACGTATGGCGTTGGACCGAGGCAGCGTCGCATTTAGTACTTTCAGGAACCCCAATCAAAGGCCCTGGGCTCATCATTCTCTGTCCGTTATTAACGGTATACTCCAACAGATCATGTAGCATGCGCTTGCAACCGTCCTCTGGGGTCTCTATTCAACTTCACATTCAGATGTCATTCACTTTGCGGAAGCTGTGTTGGAAGCTGAATGGATTTTACATTCTTAAACCTCCACTTGCTCTGTCTTGTTCGAGATGAGCCATCTATCTGCCTGCGAATGTTCGCCCAGTCTGAAGACTGCAATGTTTTTAAAATAATACCAAAACGCCGGTCAGCATGCATCGAGCCTTCTGCTGTCGATGAACGCCGATGTTGAGATCGTTCATCTCCCCAAATCCCCATTGAAACTACCGTAACGACCCAGAATGCAGGTTGAACTTTTGGGTATCATAAGAACGTCATTACACACATTACACAGTGGCATGTTGATATGCCACTCGAAGCGACTGCGTTGATGAAACGCAGTCTATGTTGCCAAATGGCATGAAAATTAAGAAGAGTACTTCTCGCGGTTGTACTTGGCGGCGTTGACCATGTTGATCAAGGCGGCCTTGGTCTCCTTCCACTGACGGGTCTTGAGACCGCAGTCAGGGTTGATCCAAAGCTGCTCAGGCTTCAGGTACTTGAGCATGTCAGCGACACGGTCCTTGATCTCCTGCTCAGAGGGGACACGGGGAGAGTGGATGTCGTAGACACCAGGACCGATGTGGCGGGGGTACTCCTTGTCCTCGAAGACCTTGAGAAGCTTGGCATCGCTCTTGCTGTTCTCGATGGAGAGAACGTCAGCATCGAGAGCGGCGATGGCGTGGAAGAAATCCTGGAACTCGGAGTAGCAGAAGTGGGAGTGGATCTGGGTAGAGTCCTTGACACCGGCGCAAGAAAGCTTGAAGGAGTCGACGGCCCAAGACAGGTACTTCTCGCGCTCGGTTCCCTTACGGAGGGGAAGACCCTCACGGAGAGCAGGCTCGTCGACCTGAATGACGTAGATGCCAGCAGCCTCGAGGTCAATGACCTCATCGCGGAGGGCAAGAGCAAGCTGCTGAGCCTGGACAGACTGGTGAACATCGTCACGAGGGAAGGACCATCGCAGACAGGTGATGGGACCTGTGAGCATACCCTTCATGGGCTTCTTGGAGACCGAAGCGGCGTACTTGGACTCCTTGACGGTCATAGGGGCGGGACGGGAGATGTCACCGACAATGATCGGGGGACGAACGCAGCGCGATCCGTAGGACTGGACCCAACCCTTGGTGGTGAAGGCATAACCGTCAAGGCGCTCGCCAAAGTACTGGACCATGTCGTTACGCTCGGGCTCACCGTGAACGTAGACATCGAGGTCAAGCTCATCTTGGATCTTGATGGTCTCCTCAATCTCCTTCTCGATGAACCTCTCGTACTCCTCAGCAGTGATCTCACCCTTGGTGAACTTGTTACGCTGGATACGGATCTCCTTGGTCTGAGGGAAAGAACCAATGGTGGTTGTGGGGAAGAGAGGAAGGGAAAGGTGCTCCTTCTGCTGAGCGTAACGCGAAGGGAACTCAGACTTGCGCTCGTGCTGCTCAGGGGTGACGCTGGCCTGGCGGTCCTTGACGGCCTGGACATTGGTGCGCTTGGAGGTAGCGCGAGCCTGCATGGACTTGGCGTTGGCCTCGAGAGCCTCACGGACGGACGCGGGGCCCTCGGTGACGGCCTTGGCGATGACGACAACCTCAGCGACCTTCTGGACGGCGAAAGAGAACCAGTCGCGGACCTCAGCGTCTAGCTTCTTCTCGCTGTCAAGGGAGTGGGGGGTGTGGAGAAGGGAGCTGGATGTAGCAACAATAACGCGGTCCTTGCCGAGCTTCTGAACGGCCGACTCGACGATCTCGATGGCATTCTTGAAGTTGGTCTTCCAGATGTTACGGCCGTCGACAACACCGACGGACAGGGCCTGGTTGGAGCCAAGCTTGCTGGCAACAGTGTCAAGCTGCTCAGGGTTCCTGACAAGATCGATGTGGACAGCAGCAACGTTCTGGATGCTGGAGAAGACGTCAAGGTTGTGGACGATGTCACCGAAGTAGGTGGCAAGGACCAGCTTAGGCAGGCCACTGCCGGTAAGCTTCTCGTAGGCAGGCTTGAAAGCATCCTTGATCTTCTGCTCAAGGTCGAAAACGAGGACGGGCTCATCGATCTGGACGTACTCGGCTCCAGCCTCCTTCAACTGTTGGAGGAGCTCGACGTATACGGGCAGAAGCTTCTCGAGCAGGGAGATGGGGTCGACGGACTGGTTGCGGTCGGCCTTACCAAGAGCAAGGAAGGAGACGGGACCAACAAGGACGGGGCGGGTGGTGATGCCGGCCTCCTTGGCCTCCTTGAACTCGCGGACGGGCTTGGGGTCAGAGGCAAGCTTGAAGCTCTGGCCATCCTGGAAGGTGGGCTTGACGTAGTGGTAGTTAGAGTCGAACCACTTGACCATTTCCTGTGTAGTGTTAGTCATGTCTTGTCTTAGGGGCACAAGCTTTCGCTCGACTTACCAGACTAGGAACGTCGACACCGTCCTTCTGGTGGCCACGGCCCATGGCGAAGTACTCATCGAGAGTTGACAGGTTGGCGCTGGAGTAACGCTCTGGGACAGCCTGTGCTTGTCAGCGGGATTGTTCAAGCATCTGATGGTGGGCTGCTTACGTTGAACAGCTGAATGTGGTCGAGGAGGTGGTCGTAGAAGGCGAAGTCGTTGCTGGGGATGATCTCGACACCGGCATCCTTCTGGATCTTCCAGTGCTCCAACCTCAGACGGCTGGCCTCCTTGACGAGGTCCTCCTGTGAGAGCTTGCCAGCCCAGTAGGCCTCGTTGGCCTTCTTGAGCTCACGGTCCGCACCCATGCGGGGGAAACCGAGAACTGATGACTGAACCATTGTGATGTGCGGCTCTTAAGCAATTGAACAAAAGAGTATGTAGAAAGGAAGACAGGAACTCTCAAACTACAATGGAAGAGTGAGAGAGTATGAGAGGGGTGAGGAACAGTGAGAGGAGGCGGGATGGTGTGCTTTTGAATTCTTTTCTGGCTCCTGCATGGCGGGGTCGCTCTAGGCTACTTTGCTCTCACCGCCCTCGTCGCGCTAAGTTATAGAAGACGTGATGATCCTGCTGGGCGTTTGCTAACCGAATTGTTTTCGCTGTAACGCGGACACCATCTCGAGCCCACTCGCTGTGGAGCGCTGTGCCACCTACGATTTGTCGTGACGTTGTCTGATGGATGTTGTTGGAAGGCTTCTGCAAGGAGGGCAGCGTCGCTCTTCGAATTTCTGCCATACAGCTCCCCACACTGGCCGAAGACCGGAGGGGTAGCGCATTGATGTTTTTTCATGCCCGTTGAAGCAGATAAGAACGCATTCGGCGGTCCTTGCGCGTGCTCGGCCAGCGACACAAGTCCAATCTCTCGGTCACCGACACAGATTATCCGATCCATTGCCTGATCATTTGCGCTTAACTTTTGTGAAGGCTTGTGTGGTGGACCCTGATGATCATGACGAACCTCGTTGAGACACTAGCAGGGCACCATGAGGCGAAACACCAACCTTCCCAGACTGGAGTGAAGTTGCTCTCGTGCTCTGCTGCATCAGGTTGGCACGACCGAGTTTTGTAGTCTGTTGTCGAGGAGCTCGGCGGCGACAGCGACGATGCAGCGGCGAAATTCCGTTCGGACAGCCTCCAGATGCTCCACAATGGCTCCCCGCATCGTATATAAGAGCTCGAGGCGAGCCCCTCATTCGACGTAGAAACGTTGCTCATTCACAATCCAAGCAATAAAATTCAAGATGTCTAGGCCTCAGCATACTCGAACTGCCTCTACGAATCTTGGCAGCGGCGCCAACCAGCGTATCCTTGATGGAAAGGTTGCGCTTGTAACTGGAGCATCGCGAGGTGAGACCACTTCTGCTCCGTGTGGAGTCTCGAGCTTTGACTGATCGTTTCAGGTATCGGTGTGGAGATTGCACGCAACCTGGCCAGCAAAGGTGCCAGCATCGTCCTCAACTACACATCAGACTCGTCTGCGCAGACTGCCGAAGACCTCGCGAGCGAGCTACAAGCCGAGTATGGTATCAAGGCCATCGCCGTACAAGCCAACATGGGCTCGGAGACCGGACCGAAGCACGTTGTCGAGGTAGCACTCAACAACTTCAAGCACCCGAAGACTGGCAAGTTCCAGCTCGACATCATCATCAACAACGCTGGAGTAGCTGGGAACAACTTTGTGGAGAACGTAGATGCGGAAGACTTTGCGAGACAATACAACGTCAACGTCAGAGGTCCCTTGTTGCTCGTCCAAGCTGCCGTACCCTACCTCCCGAATGATCGCTCTGGCCGCATTGTCAATTTGTCGTCAGTCAGCGCTTCATTGGGATACAAGGGTCAGTCAATCTATGGAGGAACTAAGGCTGCTCTTGAAGCCATGACAAGGACTTGGGCTCGTGAGCTGGCTGAGCGCGCGACTGTAAACGCCATCAACCCCGGCCCAGTTGCAACCGACATGTACTGGGGTAATGACGAGAAGTTCATTGCTCAGAACAAGCCCTTCATCGAGACCACCCCGCTCGCAGCACCAAGGAAAGGAATCGACGAAGAACGGATCTACGAGGCTTCGCAGGGCGCTGGAGGACGACCGGCATATAGTGAGGAAGTCGCTGGCATTGTGGGCATGCTGTGCTTGCCAGAGGCTGGATGGACAACTGGTAGCGTCATCTGCGCGAACGGTGGCATGAAGTTCAGTGTCTGAAAGCAGTGCATGCCCTTCGGAACCCAACGCATCCCACAGGATTTGATCGCCTCGCTGCCGTTGTCATTATTGAAAGCGCAAACCACACGGGCATAATGCGTTTCTGCTACACAAAAGTGTAAGCCAAGTGAGACGTGCAGCACGATTTAAATAGAACATACATCACAATTACACCTCGCAGAGCGGAACAATCTACTAAACGTCGCGTGGATGCATGGCTCTCGGTCGTTTTCGTGGGGCTGCTGCTGTGCACGTGCACTTGATGGAAGTTGTCATACCACCCAACCCACTCCCAGCCCCCTCCCTTTCAACTCAATCTTGGACTAAATGTGGGCAGCGCACATCACGAATGCTTGACGGGCATGTCTAGGGACAACACTCAAGTTAGCCCGGGCGTATCTGGGCCTTCAATTCGGCCCTCGTTCTTGTTCACATGTTCGCGACTGCGCAAGCCACAAAGTGGTTGCTGGGGTGATATCGTATCTGTCCAAGGCATTGCCCGCGCCGAGATTGCCTAGCCCTCAACGCGCATTCCAGTTCTTTCCCTGTCCGGCGCTCATGACATACCTTGATTGGATGGCCGGAACACCGTTGAGCTAAGATCAGGCGCCATGGTAGGCTGTTGCGCAAGCAGGTGTGCGGGCAGGCTGGGAGACCGCCTGGCCGCTCTGTTTACGAACGGCTCACCCGTTACCAGCCATCTTTGACGGACCCGTGCATGAACTGCAGATCCGAGCAGACCCCTCAACTTGCACTTGCTACAACGGCCCCAGCACTATCGCCAGACATTCTGTACTACGCCACTTCGCCCTACCCCACAGCATTGCCCATGGGGCGGCGCAAGCAGCAATCGAGGTGAACGTCCTCATCAGCGCACTCGAGTCAACACCACGCCACGCGCTCGACCATGGCAGGCTCTGTGACGCGGCCAAGATGGCCCATGGTCCTGCAACTCCCACTATTGCTGCCTGTTGTCGCCGCTCAGATGCCATACAACCCGACTCGGTTACTCTACAAAGAGAACAACGTCTATGTATTCCAGCCGTCGTCCAAATCGTCCACACAGTTCCAGCTAGGCTCCATCGACGCCTCGACTAAGATCAACGCCGCCAATCCACCATACACCACGCTATACCCTACTCTACCCTTCTTGGACGATAAAAGCTCACGCGCGTTCACGCCAGTCCTCGACGATGACGGAAACCTGACCGTATATACTGGGGATTGCTCTCAGGGCGCAAGTGGAGGCGAAATCTGGACTTTCAGTCCGGCTTCAGAGAATAAAGAGAGTGAGTGGCTTCAGCAAGACGTGTCAGTTGCAAATGGCAACCACGCATCTATGCTAGGCGCAAACTACCTCAGCAGTGGGGTCTCGTTCTCAAGCATCGTTGGAGGTGATGCTGCGAATACTGGGGCTTACTTCTTCGGTGGAATGTGCCCCCGCGTCGAGGAAAGCTCTACCAACAACTGGCAATCATCAGCAAATTACTCGAACCTTATGGTCACCATGACACCATCCACGGACCAAGACAGTACCTTCACATATGAGATGGACGTCTCATCCAGTAGAGGCCCACCCATACCAGAAGCTGGTTTCACAATGACGGGTTTACTACCCACATATTCAAACCGCAGCGACGGATCGCAAACGCAACAGCAAAATTTCGTTCTGATCGGTGGACATACTAGCACTGCCTTCATCAACATGTCTCAAGTTGCTCTGTTCTCTCTCCCGGAGCAAGGCTGGACCTTCATCGGGGTTCAACAACCTCAGACTGATCTTACCACAGTTGATCCGCGCTCTGGCCACACTGCTGTATTGTCATCTGACGGACAGCAGATCATTGTCTATGGTGGTTGGGTTGGAGATATCAACCAAGCGGCTGACCCAAAGCTGGCAATCTTGAACATTGCAGATGGCTACGGTGGCAACGGCAAATGGGAATGGGTCATTCCAGATGGCCCCTCAGGTAGTGGCCCTTCAGATGGCTCTAGTCTGTACGGTCATGGAGCAGTCATGCTTCCAGGTGATGTGATGATGATTACTGGCGGTTACTCTATCGCAGCATCCGGATCGCGACGGCGGCGAGCAATGCCAGCCGCAAACACCGAGACGTACTTCCTCAATATCACCTCGAGATCGTGGATGAATGACTACAGTCCACCCTCGGGTGATGTGAACTCCGATCCGGCACAGGCTGGTCCATTGTCAAGCCCTGGCCAGAAAGCAGGGCTGGGTGTCGGAATTGGACTTGGGATGGCCGCTGTATGTGGCTTGTTTGCTTTCTACATTTGGTACACAAGGCGACTGCAGAAGCAACGGGACTTAAGAGAGAAGCAGCTGCAGGAGCTCTCATTCACGGCTCACAGGTACAACATTGATGATTACTCACCTGGATTCGACGGTCGAGGAGGCCATGCGGATACGACGGACTATTATGCTGGTCAAAATGGATCTTACTACTTCCCGCCAGGTGAACAAGGCGGACAAGGCTGGAAGAGCGCTCACGGACAAGACGTAGAAAGAACAGGGCTCCTTCTCGAGATACCGAGTCCCACTCGTGGATTGCGACGTAATCTTAGTGGAAGACCTATTTATGCAATGGGTGTAACTCGAGGGCCAGGGCAGATTCATCCAATTGACGAGCTGGAAGAAGATGAAGACGAAGCCGACAAGAGCACCGACAGGACTCCTTTGACCGTAGGGCATGAGATGAGTGAGCGGAAAGCCAATCACGGCCCATCTGTATTTGACAATGCGCCGCAACTTGATCCTTTCCAGGACGCTCAACATCCTGGCAGGGCCAAGAAGATACTAGTGCGCTCGGCTTCTTCTTCGCCTGTACTTGGAGACGTAAGAGATCACGAACACTCCACGACTGAATGGCCCGGGCCTAGTGTAGCTGCGAACCGCCGTTCGAACACGGTCTCTACTGGGCGTCTCTCGCCAGACAAAGCATCATCAGAGGAGCGTACCAATTCCAATCTCAGCGAAAAGAGTACGCTATCGGACCTGTCATGGACATCTTCACACGGCAGTCTTGCGAGGAGTGCATCGTTACGTGCCATAAACACCGCCACTGCAAGCCAACCCAATCCGTTCCGTACTCCAGAGGCTAGTCCGACCCACGATCGACCACGCAGGTATAGTGAAAGCAGCAGAAAGACACCAACGGATCCAAGGACGCAGTCGTTCAGCAGCATTCGTAGCAACGGACACCCAGATATAGAGTTGTTCCGGACCGCACACTCTTCTTTTGCTCACCTTCAAGCTGAAGGAGAGATTTTACTTGGCGGCAATCCAGAGCAAGTTCGCCCGAGCACATCATCAACCTCAAATGGATCGAACTCGCACGCGTTTGCAGAAACGGAAGAAACCAATGGTCGCGCTGCAACAACCACGCCTGCAACTTCGTACGCGTTGGACAGGTCGCGTCCGGGGAGTCGAGACGTAAGGAAGAGTTGGCTAGGCAGCGTACGGAGAGTGCTTCGCAGGTCAACTTCTGGTGCTGATCGCACTCGATCTCTTACTAACACTATGTCGTATCACGAGCCGTATACAGATAACCCTGTCTCTTCCGTTGAGGCTTCAGCAACCGAAAAACGAAAATCATTCCCATCAAATCAACCGCCTCGAAGGGCAGCGTCTGACGCGACATTCTGGAAGAGCAAAAGGGGCCAACATGATTGGGAGGAAGAGGACGAAAGCAGATGGGTACGCAATAGCGGTGATGATTGGGGTGCCCCCGAAGACATTGTCCGTGCCGAGAGAGACCGTCTGCGACAGGAATGGCGTGAGAGAGGCAACTTGCTTGTCAATCTGACGTCTGACGATGAGCTGCCTACACCACGCACACCAATAGCTCCGAACGAGCTAGGTATACCGAACGTTGGCCAACGACCCTGCACTCCTGCTGATGAGGGCGACTGGGATGTCGAGGCTGCCGTCGAGCGCCGTGTTGTCCAGGTCATGTTCACCGTGCCAAAGTCGAAGCTTCGCGTCGTCAATGCCGATCCTGATGGGTCCAGTATTCTCTCATTACCTCGCGAAAATTCGAGAGAGGGCGAGGATTTCTTGAAAGGAGATTCGGGTAGCTCGCCTAGCCGGGTTCGAGATCTTGCGGGCAAATTTGAGCAGATGTCGTCCCCTCACATGACTCCCCGAGCCAGTCCGGTGCCTAGTCCCTCGCCCAGCATTAGGAGCATGAAGATCAGGGCAAGAAGAAGTTCAGCGTCTTTAAACGCGCATGGTGTTGGGCAAAGTGGTCTCAGCAGGCCTCCGACAGACCTAAAGGCAAAGGATCACATTGCGGAGGAATGATCTCGAGTGCTAGATGCTTAAGAGTTGTTTTCAAATGTACATGTAGTAGATTGGGGGCTCGCAACCTGAACGGTTACTTTACGATGTCAATGATTTGGCGTTTGGCATGGCGTTCTGTCGCTGATTTCGATTTTGTTCAAATCGTGGATTCTTCCGAAGTTGCATTATTCAGAGTGTATAGCAGCATATGCACACCCATTTCCTTCGTTGTAAGCAGCGAAGAGAAACGATGTATTCAGTTGCTGCGTAGATTGCTGAAGGATAGGTTGTCGATGGAGGCGTAGTCGACTAGCTCCTTCCCAACGTTGGTTGCAACAAGCAGCACCGTCACCCACTGTCTGCTTTTACATGACATTGCAGGCCATAGCAGCGATAAGCTGCCCGACAGCTAGACCAGTCCCGACAACACCCAGAGTCGTTGTTCCTCGTCCATGAACCCATTGCCTTTGATCAAGCTTGCGCCGCTGCCTGAGTATTATTGCGTCGTGTTGGCGCTTCAGTTCCTCCAGCTCAGACTCTAGCTCAGCGTACGAAGTAGACGAGACGTCAGAACCTTCATTCATTAAGCTACTCAAGAGCTCGGACGGTCTTTCAGGTACTGTGGATGGAACACCAGGCCGACAACCTCTCAATCGCAAACCATCTCGGTATCTCTGCATGACATGTTGGAAATCTTGGTTCTCCTGTTCAATCCGTTCCTCCCATGCCAGCTGCGTCTCAGCACGCGTCGCTCGCAATGAGACAAGTGCTGCCGCCATCTCCCGTGTAGAATCGTGCGTCGAGTCTCTCGTCGCCTCGAAAGAGACAAGTGAGCTCTCGTACACAATCTTTCCGGCTGTCGTTTGGTGGAGCTGACAGCCATGACGTCTCAACTCTTTCTGAAAGGAAAGATCCAGCCGCAAGTTCTTTCGGACGATATGCCTTACGATATTGTAAGGGTCTACCTCAGCTGCGGAGATAGGGACCAACCTACCACCGAAGGCCAGTATATCTTCTTGGAGCTTAACCTTCAGTTGCGCGTGGCGATCCTGTGCCTTTCCTATCTCACCAGTCGCGACTCGGTTCCACATTGTCGTCGCCACAACGGTTCCACAGAATGCATCCTTTCCGCAGAGTGCCTTAAAGATCTCGAGCGCTTGTCGAGTCGAGCTATGAAAGCGTACGTCGGTTATGCGATGGAGGAATACAACACCACTCAATTGCAGTTTCCTGTCATCAGCAGCGCCCAGCCAGTACGCAAGCTCTTGAAACGTCTCAGAGTCCGACCGAAGCGTGTCGTTGAAGCCAGGTGTATCAATCAGGTGCACTGTGCGCCCCAGCATCTGCATGGTATGTACCGAGACATGTGTGGTACCTACCAATCCAGACTTGTCAATGTCGTTCTTCAATATCACCGAGAACACTCACATGACGAAAGTCCATGGCCAATGCGTGGTAATCGATCTGTGGTACAGTCTGCGATGAAGGAGGACTTCCCTGCACCCGTCGTTCCAAAGATGGCAATAACGATGTCTTCCGGACTTTTCGGATGGTAAGTAACTGTAGCAAGCGTATCGCCCATTACGTACCTGATCACTTCGAGAGTCTCAAATTCGTCTTCACCACCTTGGTCTCTATCTGAGGTTCCCAACATGTCAGCTTAAACAGGCGAGAAGCGCAACAAACAATGTGTATGGAAAACATGTCCCATCACTGGGAGATACATCGCGCGTTTGAGCCTTTATTGACTTCTTGGCCGTCAATTCTGCCCAAAGGCATTGCCACTCGCGTCGACAATGAGGACCATGGTGCTTCTACTGGGGTCTGCATAATGGCTTGGACGTATGCACCTCGCCTCACATGGGCATCCAATCACAAGCGCACACGTTCGTATGATCCGTCCGGTCAACATTAACTGCATAACAATATAGATTTGTTCCAGGGTCTCAGAACAAGGCTGAATCATCTATGCCAAGTCGCGGGTTCCATTCGGATTCAGAGGACGTAGTCTTGTCATCGACAGTCTGATCGTACACTGGAAGAACCCATTTTGAGTTATACTCAAGACCTCAAGTCTAACGAAGCGTCATGGCATTTGAACAGGGGCATGGATCCAGCATGATCAACCAAGAGGCGACTGACCTGCCTCCAGTGCAGGAGAATCACCCGCTCAGCATCTCAGTGCCCCTGTCGCAATCGAGGCCTACAAGAAGCTTGCAACCAACATCGTCAAAGTAGGCTCTGGGTACTCCAATGACGATTTCGCGTTAACACGGTGCTAGAGGAGTCGGTATCCTCGTAATGGGTCTCACGGGAGCTGGGAAGAGTACATTTATCTCCCAGATCACCCAGCAACAACCCGACATAGGACATACTTTGGGATCCTGTATGTAATATCTAGACTATCGATCTCAGGCTGATACCGTGACAGGTACTACTACTGTCTACGGCTATCGCTATTTACACACCAATGGACAGGAGGTCTGGCTCATTGACACACCCGGATTTGATGATACTAACAAAGCAAATGCTCAAGTACTCGGTGAAATCGCCTCGTTTTTGTGTACTTTTTGCAGCAATCATAAGTTGGCTATTGGAGGACTGCTATACATTCACAGAATCAACGATATTCGTATGTCGAACTCGTCTCTCAGGAGTTTGAGGATATTCGAAGCCCTTTGTGGGGAATCTTGCTTTGGGGATGTAACGGTAGTCACGACAATGTGGGACATGTTGCGAGATCAGGAAGCGTGGCAATCAGCCGAGCGACGGGAAAAGACTCTTCGAAGTCGACATGATTTCTTTGGGCGGCTGATGCAAGGCGGCGCACGATACGCAAGACACAAAGACACGCGTACAAGCAGCATCGATATTGTTGAGAAACTTGTCAATCAGAACAGAAGAGTCACTCTTGCAGTACAAGAAGAGTTGGAGCGAGATTCAACAACAACCTTGGTAGACACCACGGTTGGCAGATATCTCGAAGGAGACCTGAGGGACATGCGCAAGAGATATGAAACGAAAATAGCTCAGCTGCAGGCATTCGACGACGAATCCGGAGAAACAGATGACGGGTTGAGCTCAGTTGTGCAAAATGATAAGGAGCTCATACTGACTATCGATTCTGACATCAATTTTCTCCATCTCACATTTGAGACACTGAGAAAAGAACGCGGCACCAGGATGATCGAAGAACGAAGAAACGCTGCGAGTGAATCAACAGACTCTGCATCAGTAAATGACCAAGCATTTGATACAAGCGCTGAAAACATGACGCGGACCAACGAGCAGCACTTCTCTCAGTCTCATATATCAGCAGATCTCGAGACCTACGCGGCGAGATTTCAGTATAGTCCGGATCGTGCAAAGGCGACAGCTCGAGAGAAGAAGAACAAGCCAAAGAAAGCCTCTCCATGGGAGGACCTCCTCCGCGCTATCATTGTTCCATCCCATGACCATGGCAGGGACATGTTCCATAAGGCACCACGGTCAAGATCAGAAGATCGAGCCCCGGGGGTCAATTTTCTCAAGAAGGCACCGCAACAGCGAGAGAAGAGGGCGCAGTCGAGGGCAGAGGAAGCGAGAGATTTGATGCAAACAACCACGTATCAGACTTGCAACACGGTGGAGCCGAATTATACTGACCAGATGCCTCACGTGGAGAGCGAGACCTGGCGAGGGCCTCAACAGTTGGTCTATGGTAATATTAGACCATCATCTCCAGACAATCTCATGGCACCGAATGGGCTCCGAGCCGATATACGCTGGGACAGCAGTGGCCTTAAGCGCAGCTATCCACAAGCTTCAGGTACAAGCAGCACTCATTTACTACAATATCGACAATAGGTCGCGAGGTACAAACTAGACGCCTCCGCAACTTTCGTTTCCAAAGCAATCGACAGCAAGTGTACAGTTGAAATCAGTGGTTGAGACTCCATCAGCCTGCATATTCTTCACATCTTCGATCTGAATCCACTGCTATGACAACCCTCGGAGATTGAGAGGTCAAGCCCTAGAATTCTGGTGAACGCCTTGCATAATCCGTCCGAACAACCAAGACATTCCAACTTTACAGTCGGTTCATGCAGGATGTGTTGTACCAATCGTGACATGTTATCGCTTGCATGTTCATGCACAGCAAAGTGGGGCCGTGTGACAGCATATACGACCCTACATGACCTAGTGAGCGCATGCCAGCACGAGCGCCATCCTTCACTGCTGCCCAACTCAGCCTGCTGTTTTTCATCTGTCTACACCGAAGATTAAACAGGCAGCATTGTCGATGAGAAGCAACACAGCGCGCACAAGTTGCCACCCTGTCAGCGAATTTGACATCTGCTATGGCAGATTTGACGTCCTCGAATCGACCACGGACTGATAGCATTCTTTCTACTTCCGAACCGCCATGTCTGACGTGAGTGCTTCGATCTATTACCTCTTCACGTTTCACGCACTAATGTGATTCACCAGCCCCGAAGATATCATCATAGCAGTGATGGGGATTACAGGCTGTGGAAAGACCAGCTTCATCAACCTCTTTTCAGATCACAAGCTTGTTGTCGGCCATGAGCTCGACTCTTGTAAGCTGCTGACAGGTTGCCTCAGAAGTGTTCCGCTAACTCCTCTTCTGCAGGCACTCAGGATGTCGAGGTGGTGCCATGTAGCTTCGGAGACGGCCTGAAGATCTACCTAGTCGATACCCCGGGATTTGACGATACAGAACGCACAGATACAGAGATACTCCTGCAGATCTCAGGCTGGCTGTCCTCGGCATACACAGCCAAGCTCAAGCTCGCAGGCATCATCTACCTGCACCGCATCCCGGACGTGCGCGTGGGCGGGTCCGGCGTCAAGAACCTGAAGATGTTCCGCGGCCTCTGCGGCGAAGACAACCTGGGAAGCGTCGTCCTCGCCACCACCATGTGGGACTCGGTCGCCCACGATATGCCCAAGGGCGAGGCGCGCGAGAGGCAACTGAAAGAGGAACCCAGTCTATGGGGCAAGATGATCGAACACGGCAGTATGGTGATGCGACACGACAGGCGCGAGACATCTGGCATGGAGATCCTCCGCTATCTCATCGGGCGCAAAGCAAAAATCACACTCGCCATCCAGAGGGAGCTCAACGATGAGAAAAAGCCGCTCAACGACACAAGCGCTGGTGCTGCGCTGGTGACGGAGATGGAGCGCCTGAGGGAAATGTATGAGCGCAAGATTCTCGAGCTGGAGACGCGGCTGTGTAAAGAGTGGGATGAGAGCCGCGACGCGCTGAAGGCGGATTTTGAGCAGAAGCTGCGTAGGCAGCGCGAGGACAATGCGAAACTGCAAGCGATGGCTGATGAGATTGTTGCGAATGAGCGCCAGCGGATTGAGGAGCTGGTTCTGGCTCAGGAGAAGATGCGGCTGGAGCAGGAAATGAGGACGAAGGAACAAGCGGATGATTTTGAGAAGAGGTTGGCGATGCAACTTGAGGAGGAGAAGGTGAAGATGAGGGCAAAGTATCTTAAGGCATTGCATGAGAAGTCTTGCGCAGTGATGTGAGCTAGATAGAGAAGGGACGATGATACTGAAGAAAGACTCACAGAGTCGCACTGGTCAAATAGAGATAATACAGGATTGAGGGGAGGGTGTAATGTAACGCACGGTATACGAAACAATACAAATGGATCTAGCATCCTTATTAGTATCTCAAACCCTTAAGTTAAACGTACCATAGGATTTGTTTGAACAGGCAGCTTGGTTGAGCGACGTCCTTACTGGCATGGCTACAAACCTCTGCTGCATGAACATACACCTTCGATCAACCGAAGATTAGTGGATAGAGGGAAGCTTTGCAGTCTACTCAGATTTCGAAGGCGATGACATAGATAAGACGTGTCTGCAGGTAAGCAATGCGGTACCTGGTCTGCTGTATCACTACGCCTGAGTAATAGCACGAACAAGCTCCAAGTGCTTGCTCATGGACTCAACACGAGAACTTGACGTACATGAGGCGCTGGTATTTCGACGTCCAATCTGAGCAGAGTGCAAAATCGGGTCGTCATCACCTTCAGTACTGTCGTGCCGGTTTTGACACTCAGGCATCGGCTACAAACCGCCGCATCAGATTTATAAGCGCTGTCATATAGTGAGTCCAGTCTGCCCGCCTTACCTTTGCCTCATGTTGTTCATCGGTGTGCATTCGTTGCATGCGTCTTTACCAGCGAACCACGAACGTGCTCGTTACGGGAGCGCATTTGTCGACGCAGAAAGCCAACTTCACGTGTAGAGATAGACGCGCGGTCTGCTGTCATACGCAACACTAAAGGATTCCGAGGCTTGACGGCTTGACTACGAGGCGCGCACGGCAAGGCGGTATGTCGGTCCTACTTCTCATTGCCGCTGTGGAGTTGCGCCACGTGCGCATGTGCAGCACCGCTTCCTGCCGTCTTTAATGTCACATTGTATTCCTTTTGCAGTAGCAAGTAGGTATGCGAATTGATGCGACAACGGCCCGCGGTTCAAGTCGTATTGGAGGCGGGGTCGAGATCAGGGCGGCTAGTTTCAGTCAGGGCCGAGAGCCCGATGGATTCGGGCGTTGCTGCACGAAGGCGAGACGACCAGTCATAACTTCAGTCGAAGCTCCGTGTCTGCCGCGAAGATAGTTATCTGTGCTTCTCGATCCTGAAAAGGGCTGAAGGCCGCATTCGTGGCTTGTCATTAGGATTGCATTGGTGTGATTGGCGGCAACCTTTCCAGCTCTAACTTTCCGTGCTGAGTTCTGAGGTAGGAAGTGAGCGTCATGAGTCGCGCCTACAGCATGTAGGATGACGGGCAATTGTCTTGCGCAAGACGTTGCGGGAGATGCGCAAGTCCTGCAGGTCCCAGATCTCGGCGTTTCGATGAGTTGGTGTTGGTGCATGTCGCCTTCAATTCGTCGCAGCTGAACACTGTTGGGTACAGTCAGCTAGGTCCTTGTGGATGGCGATACTTTGTTGATGTGGTGTAGTAGAGATGGGTCGCAGCGTCTCCACCGGTGTGCACGTACGAAGGAGCTAGGTCTCTTTCGACCGATCAGATTTACATGCTACCCTCGATTACTCTTCTGTACGCGCTGCACTGGAGAACACAGCCAAGGTCCAACTTGAGTAGCTTGAAGTAAGAGAGTAGTAAACACTACATTTCTGTGCAAAGAAACTTAGCAAATCCGTTGTGGGTGCTGCAGCCAGTTTAGGGGCATATTGTCCCCAAGAACAATTGCTCGGAGGGAAAGAACATCTTCGTGTAGCATGTCTCATGTTGTAACATTTTGACGATTCGATTCCGTGCCCCTCCTGATACTCTTGTGATTGGTTTTCAAGCTCCTGTAGATCCATCTGCTCATAGTCGACTGGTGTGGGGATGATGATTATATAATCCCCAGTCTATGCATCGCGCACTGCTATATTGTATGCAATAGCGCGGGCGGCTCTGACTACGCCAAACTCCAAGTCGACTGTGCATACCTAAAACTCGGAATGCAGTGCTCCCATGAGCCAGGGACAGTTGCGAATCTCTATAGGGCCTTGGGACAAAATGGCTAGGTGGGCATGAGTACGTGATGAAGCACGCAGCATCTTGATTCTTCCTTTGGTGCTGCGTACGATTGGGAAAGAATCGGCATGTCTTCTGGCCGTCGACATGCCATGCCCGAAGACGATTGTGTAGCAAGTCCCCATTATCTACTCCAGAGGCCGATCGCGCAGACTTTCTCGTCTTCTTGGAGCTGTTGCTTTTTGCTTACTTGGTGAGGCTTCACTTTGGTGAAAGTCGTAATTCGCTCCTCATTGGCGAAGATAACGATGTCAAGAGCTCTGTTGTAGCAGAGCGTAAGAGCTGACTGGTGTGAAACTGCTGACAATGCATTGGACACGGCGCTTCGGATCGGTATAATGTTGCCATTTTGTTCTTGAACCGTGTATTTCTATCCAAATCTGTGGTCGGACTTTGATTCTTTGGCTGATGTTCGATAGCCGTTCGGCCTTTGAAATGGTCTGTCGGAACCGGCGCATTTGCCAGTCCTCAGAGAAAAGGTCCGTCCATGCATGTGCTCCACATCTGATACCTCAACGATTGGGTGTGACCATACTTTTCGTAATATTGGGTCCGCCCCATCCAAGTTGCCACATGATTTATCAACTAGGTTCAGACCCATGAAGACACAGCTCCACCGGCAGAAATGTCGCACGTCTGTCGGTAAGGCGTAGGTACATGGCTCAAAGGTCCTTTTTGAACCCTTTGGATGGTATATACTGTTTAATCTACCAGGCCTTCGTCCTCGATGGGAGGATAGAAGACAGGATTGACGTGCTGTCTTGTCAAAGAAAACTCGCCAGCATAGCGATCGATGACTCTGGGTTGGCGACTGAGTGGGTGAGCCGTGCATATTTGACTGTCGTTCCGGTGCCAGCATCATTCGTGCTCTGTTTGTAAGCTGGACTGAGAGCATCCATCTCTTTCGTAAGCGCAAGGGCATTTGGTATGGGGTTGTGAAAAAACTAAGGAATAGGACCTCTCGAATGAGGATGTCTGGTGGTGGTCGAATGGCATATTCGGCCGTTTATGTAGCAGACGTGGTGGCGGAAGTGCGGGATAACTATTTAGATGTATGCTCCTTGTGAACTCGATCTCGTTTGGTGTAGATCTCATGTTGAACATATATGGTTGACGAGTTCGCAATGTCAGGCTCTATTGGTCCGACGGCGCTTCCATGCGCAGAATGTCTCTGGCGTTGACTTGGTACGGGGACAGTCTCTTCAAGATGATCGCTTTCGCTTGGTCAACGTGTTTCGAGACGTGCAAGCAAACGACGCATGAGCGTTCGCATGTCACCGGAATAAAATGCAGTAGAGTCAAGGATCTTGCAGCCGCCTTGCTTTATCCATGACCTGAAATGTGTGATTGACCATTCTGACTGAACCTTGGCGCAGATTGTCGATGTACTTAACAACGAACATGTTACGGTGATCGCTTTCACGTTTTGGACTTTGTCGGTCTAGGAGTGGGAATTGTGCAAGTTCTGCAGGCCCTATAATGTTGGTATACATTGCCTTTAATTTGTCCTAGTTAAGCGCTGTACTTGCAGGGTGTACTTAGCTGAGTCTTCTTTACAGATGGCAACACTTTGTTAAAGTGGGTTAAAGTGGCATGGTAAAGACGGGTCGCAGCGCCTCCATCGGCGTGCACGTGCAGCAAGTTCCATGTTGTGTTCCTTCTTCTCATCAAGGCTCCAGACACTATTGAGGTGCGCCAACTTAATCCCACACACAGCCGCACGGTCTGTTGTCGTCTGAGCGACGTCACGTTGGTGGCTGGAAGCGGTAATGCAAGCGCCGACGTTCGTGCAAATGTTCACCAACTCTGCATGGGACAGGCGCCGGGGTGTACAGCGGACGTATGGTGCCGATTGCGCACATGCCTGCCGCTCTCTCGCGCTTCTCCGCCCCGCGCGCATACTACCTTCCTGGCTGGTCATTCGAAATGCCTTGATCCTTCGCATAATTTTCCTGCTGTCTGAGCTTCTGTATTTCGATTACTGGACCTAGCCTAGTGTCACATTTTGTCCTCCAGTCTGCTCAGAAAAGATACTCGATGATGTAGTGCCGAGCCATCGGCACAATGGCGCCTACAGCAGTGCAATCACCGCCAATACTTGGCCCAGTACGACATCCTGGTGATGGGAGGGTTGTGTCGTGACTGTGCCACAGCCGCCATGAAGATATTGTGTGGCGAACTTCCTGAAAATAGGGCAGCCAAGAGGGAACTGGTCGGCGACATTACGAAGTCATCGAGACAGGGGAGGTTAGAGATACTTTGTTGTGATTGTGCAATCTAGGCCATGAACGTGCAATCTGCAGTCGGTCGGTATATCCGAATAAGAGTCTGCCGCATGAGTATGACGCGGTAGGTAGCTGTCCGCAGTCACTTTGCGATCCATAGGGGTAGGCTGCAGGACGCTTGGAAATAGGAGCCATTCGGCGAGACCAACGTCACGCTCTTGAAAACTGACGCACAGTGGAAGTGCAGTTTCTACGCTGTACAAGCGAGGTAAGTGCTCAAGTTCGTTGCAAACTGTGCCGCAATCCATACACGACCGGCGGCATGGCTCCGACAATGAGGATGACCGTTGTTGGTCTCATGGACTATGCCCGTCAGGAACAAGAGTCGTCAGAAGCTTCAAAGTTGGTGCCCCTAACTTTTGAGGCTAAAGGTTTA
>JUDZ01009628.1:0-32766 GCA_000812845.1 Stagonosporopsis tanaceti | reverse complement strand
CCCCCCCCCAATGTCGGGGGTCATTGATGAGCTACTTACGTTGTGTGCAAAACTTGGGATCACAGTAATCCAGATCTTGTCGGCGCCGACAGGCAGATGTGGATATGCGGTTACGAGGAAGTGGTGGAACAGCCGCATGTCCGCCATTGTCTATTGTACACAGGGTTAGGCTTTGTCGCCACCAGTGCATGCCTGACGATCACTTACAAAAGTGCCAGGTGTCGAACTCAGGTTCACTGACTCTTGCGGGTGTGGAGAAGTCGTCGATCTCTGAGTCAGCTGTATGATATTGGCGGGATAGTCACACTGCAACCCTGCTTTGGTGCAGTGGTTGCACTCGGGGTGTTTCTCGTTGCATTTTATCCTGCGTCTCTTGCAGTTGAAGCAACCGCGACGTGACTTAGTGTGTCCCTTCCTGGGGATCGGCTTGCGAGGCTGCGATGGTTTGTTCTCTGGCCTGTAGTCAGAGGCAGTCGGAGAGTCGCTCGACGTGCTTGACGAGTCCTGCAAGCTGTTGTTTCGAGAAGGCATCATGTTTGCTCACATCAAGTGAGAGTCAGCGCACGAGACGCGAGCCGTCTCCCCCTGAGGCGATATATAACACTCGTTGGAGCGACATGGAATCATACGCCGTCAAGTGGATCGTTGTATTTGGGGGCTTAGACCGACAGCTTGGGACGAAAGCCTACGGGTCAAGGGATGTCCGGCGCGGGAGCTGGATACACCTGACTCACAGCCCTACGCGGTAAGGATTGAACATGCCGACGAATGGAAAGAAAGCTTGGGAGAACTTGTAAGAGAGAGGGTTTAGGAATGTGCTGAGGTTGGTCAAGCGTCGGTTAGTTCCCGGTTGCGACAACTCACCGGTGAGCGGCCAACGGTCAGTGGCTTGAGGGCTGTGCGGCTTGGTACGTCTGTGAACATCGTGTAGAAATGCCTTGCGATCTTTTTCGGCTGCCTTTGCGAGCAAGTGATCAACGTTCTGGTAGGCTTAATCCTAGGGGCCTCCGTGAAGGCGCATCGGCGGCCTCGATGTGTCACGGCGAAGTAACGCTGTCAGGACGCCCTGCCTTTGCTTGCTTCTGTTTGGCTGACTATTTTGGTGAGACTGCGTGACGACAAGCTCCGCCAAGCAGTGTAGTTTGTGCCAACTTGGTAAATGGTAGCGATCGCCATTTACTGTGAAGAGCGGGCCCGGGGATTTTGCCCCGGCGATCCCATAGGCATCAGCATTGATGACACTGGCTCCACAAGCCGTAGTAGCAGTACTCTATGTTTGGATTTATGGTGTCGTGAAGCGATGTCGTCGGAGGAAGGATCGAAAAGCTACAAGAAGGATTTCGCCAAGCCGCCAACCCCTGTCTGCGTGAAAGAAGAGCTGCCCCGCGTTCCTGATTGTCGGGCTGCACAATCCTTCATTCGCACGTGTGATGCACCACCACAGCTATATCAGGACCCTTTACGAGACACCAGCGACCGTCGGGAACATTGAGCATGCCTGTTGTCGAGATAACCCAGTTGCGTCTGAAGGGATTGCTCGGCGATGATCCCCTGCTGCTTGACAGCCTATCGTTGGTCCGAGATAAACTGCAGACCAACTCGCGGTTCTTCAGCTGCATCCAAGATCCAAGCCTCGTTTATATTTTTGGCTCCTGGGCAAGCCTAGATGCGCACCTGCGGTTCCTTGCTTCTCCGGCACGAGACGAGATTTTGGGTCCGCAAGAGGCGATGCTCGACTTCCAGTGGACAATACATTTGGATCTCGACACCATCAGTCCGTCTTTCTTCCAAGCGCCTTTTATGGCACTGCAACGACTTGAGTGTAACGCGGGCCACGTTGATGCCTATGACCGGGTCATCCACGAACACGTGCAAAACCTACAAATAGTAGCTTCCTCCAACACCTTGTATGGATGGCGATGCGATATGCCAGTGGGAAAGCATGAGGCAGCAATCCTTACTAGTCGGAGTTGTGAGGGGTCTATCAGTGCCGGAGCTGGCACACAGTACGCCCTTGGCTGCAATGACGGAGAGATGTGCCGCAGCATCCTCCTCCATTACATGCGAAACATGGAATCTACGCAATCCGAGGCGTAAGAAGGCATGATTTCAATGGCTCCAAGGTCCGTACGTTTTTTTCTTCTTTCGCCTAAGCGTGAATGCATCCGGCTCCGTTATTACAGAGAAGTTCCACAGTAGTACTCCATCCCGCGAGAAAAGACAACGCGGAACATACCCCGGATCAATTTTGGGCAATGGTCTGCAAAACTGGTTCGCCCATCGGGCGGGGACACCGTCTGGCGCCAGAGATGCGCCAAACGTTCGCAGCTTGGTGCTACTGTAACCAGTGGCTTGACGTTGAGTAACACAAAGGCAGAAAGCATTGACAGACCAGAATGAAGCATGACACGGTGCTTCGTGGCTACAGCAACTGATAGAGTCCTACCCAACGAGTCAATCTTGAGCCAATGTGAACTCGATGGTCGTGCCTCGCACGTTTTGCTTCGTACCCGTTGTAGCGACGGAAGAGACTTTATCCACTCCACTCCAACACCTGCCCATATAGACTCAAGATCCCAAACAAACGGTGTTTTGATCGTGGAAATCAACAATCGTCACTCAAGCTCAAGTAGTTGTCGTGGCGTGTCATTATGTTTCCTGACCTTTTTCTCTTTCAGACTCTCCGTTTCTTTTGAAGTGTCGTTGAAGCTTCGTTTCCAAACTCCAAGAGCCCTGAGCCAGACGACCCTTTCTCAGGGCACAATTCAGATGTTGTTGTATTGGAGAACCCCCTTCAGGCGATGGGATTGTAAGTGAGCGATCAAATAGAATCTCATGTCCTCATCTCAGAATATGACTGATGCTGATGCACAGCAACACCGCCGTCGCTCCTACCAGTAAGTGAGTTCAGCATAGCTATCAAGAAAACTGCCTCCGTTCGAAAGTTAGGGAGAATAAAAGCGTTGTCCATGACGGCTATACTTCACTGAGCAACATTAAAGATATAAGTTGTAACATCCAGCGCGACTGAATACCGACCCAGCCAGGACCAAAGCCACCGGCCAACAGGACATGCATAGTTCGTTCGGGTCTGCGTACGCGTTCACCCCATAACGCAATCTCGTCACCGCCTCGCTCTGAGCCCACGTTGTCCAGACCTATGGCGCGTCTGGCGACTCAACACCCGCAAACACGGCACTTTTTCTCCGTCACAGACAGCAAAGATTCTCAGAGTAAGCTTAGACAAGGGCTCGTAACGCGCCCCGTCCCGTACGCAAGCATGCTTGTCACAGAGTCAAGCACATTTGCCAAGTCAGCGCACTCCGCCTTCTGGAGCCACCATCGACGTCAACTCCCGGGGGCCTGCGTAATTCTAGACCTACTCATTGGATTCTCAGTGCACTGGAGCACTCCAGAATCGCCAACAAAAGTTGAAGTTCGGAGCTCCTTCACTAGCCATACTTCATTCGGTTTAGCTGCCAAGAATTTCGTGACGCGTCTTGCACGCTTTGGCCTATGCATACGTACAACACCAAAATCCCATGTCATGATGGATCTGTTGGCAGGGCAAGACCGGCATGTCGGTGTTGGCTTGGGAATGTCGGAGAGCTGATTGGTGCGCAGCAGCTTACGCATGTGGGGAGACAGGCGTGGTGTTTGAAACGAAACTAAGAGGAGAAGAAACAGGGGCACATCTACATGTGCGTCTGCGCGCGTCTATGTCGTTACTGGATATCAGAACCAGAGAGCAACTAGAGGCATACAACATCTGTGTCATTCTGGAAGAGCATAATGCTTCGACTGACGATAGAACTGGCAACCTATCATGAAAGCAGTATTTGCAACAGATGCTGCGCAATGCCACCACAATCCGGGGAACATGGGCGTTCGAGGATCTGATCTCGGACCATCTGCTATGTATCTGCCAAGCCGGGCGCCACTCCTCAATTCAGAGCCTTGCGTATGCTTGGTGACGACTCAGCCTGAGCAAGGCCTCAACATGGCGAAGTCAACAGTCGCCGAGTGGAAACCATTCTGGCATGCTGTTATATAAAGCTTCAGATGTCAGGCCTCCACAGATCCATCATCAGCTCTTTCGCTTCTCTACAACACTCCGTTCACGTGTCTTCCTAACTCTCCATCTTCCAGCATGAAGTTCATTTCTGCTCTCGCAGGAGCCGCCCTCCTTGCTCAGCACTCTGCTGCTCATCCTGGCGACAGCGCTGAGGAGCATGCTCGTGAGATTGCTCAGCGTGCTGCGTACCTGAGCACCCACAAGCGCTCACTCGTTCACTGTGCCGATACACTGAAGGCTCGCGGCAACGACCTTGCCATGGCTCACCGCCGCAACCTCGAGGTCAAGAAGATGCGTGCTAAGCGCGCCATAGACCAGGGTACTTTTCGAGTGTAACCTGGCTATATACCAACGACTAACAGTCTTTACAGAGAAGAACTACCTCCGTGCTCGCGATCTGGACACCGTCCTCGCTACTTCCCACGCTTCCAATTTGACCGGCATCACTGCCGACACTGACCCCTCTGTTCTCTTCACCGGCAATAATTCCTGCATCCTCACTCCTGAGGTCACTCAGGGCCCGTACTGGGTCCAGGGAGAGCTCATCCGCGAGGACATCACCGAAGACCAGGAGGGCGTGCCTCTGCACCTCGATATCCAGGTCATTGATGTGAATACGTGCGAGCCTGTCCCCTCGGTCTACATCGAGCTGTGGCACTGCAACTCCACCGGTGTGTACTCGGGTGTCGTCGCCAGCGGCAACGGCGACAGCAGCGACGAGACGAATCTCGACAACACCTTCCTCCGCGGCATCAACCAGGCCGATGAGAGTGGTGTCGTGCAGTTCGACACGCTGTTCCCTGGTCACTACACCGGTCGCGCTACCCATATACACGTTATGACCCACACCCTTGATGCCACCGTCAACGACAACAACACTCTGACTGGCACCTCGGTCAGCCACGTTGGGCAGATGTTCTTCGACCAGGACCTCATTGAGGCCGTCGATGCCGTCGAGCCGTACGCAAGCAACACCCAGCAGATAACCGAGAACTCCGAGGACTCGATTCTCAGCGAGGAAGCCAGCGACGTCGATCCCATGATCGAGTACGTTCTGCTCGGCGACAGCGTTGCTGATGGTATCTTCGGCTGGTTGGCGTTCGGCATGGACTCCGGCTCGTCTTATAACGTTACTCCGGCTGCCAACCTCTACGCTGAAGGCGGTGTAGCAAACGAGAACTCCGGTATAGGCGGTGGCGGCGCTCCTCCCGGCAGCAACGGCACTGGCGGTGCTCCTACTGGGGCGATGCCCTCTGGTGCCATTCCCTCTGGCCTGGCCGTCGGCTCCACCCTGAATACTGTTGCCTCCTCGTCTGCTGTTGCTTCCTCATCTGCCGCCGTTTCGTCCGCTGTCTCTTCTGCCGTCTCCAGCGCTGCTGCGCCCATTGCTCCCTCTGCGGTCCCATCTAAGGCTCCCCAGAGTGGCAAGGGCAAGGGCCAGGGCCAGCAGCAACAGGGCCAGCAGCAACAGGGCCAGCAGCAGGCGCAGAAGCAGGACAACGGTCCTCACCGCAACTAAGGCGGCAATTGGCAGGGGATGGTTATTTGAGTACTGAGCAGCAGTTAGCGAAGCGCGTAGCGATTGGGCATTCTAAATCAACTTTACACACTCGTTACAAAATCTGGTATTACCTGTATATTTACACGCAAATTCAAGTATTTGACAAGCACATACTCGTACCATTGTTCCCTGTTGCCATGGATGGCGCACCATATGCGCGCAAGAACTAGTCTCTTGTGATTGTGTTTCAGATGAGTCTTGACTTGATCTAAAGTAGGTTCTAAGTGCTGGCAAAATCACACTGCACATATGCGTGTCAGTCGTGTTTTCAAAAGCAGTGATAGGCCGTACGTACCGTCATCTACGCTTGGGTGAAACATGTTGTTAGCCGTTCGTTTGATGGATATTAGGCGTCGGGTGGCGTCCAACGAAGGGATGACTGTGTGCGGCGGTCCGAATTCGTCGAGCTAAGTGCCATGTGTCAGTGATTGGATTAGCAGTGTGACGATCGAGTGGACATATGCGTCGCTCTTATGGTTGGGTATCATAGTAGCCGGGCCTTGACGCTTTCTGAATTTGCAGTTGTCACGAATAGCATGCGTTCGACATGTCTTCTTTTTGTCTAGAGTTATCGTTCGGGATGGCAACGTCTACTCACACTTTGTCATCCACAGCAGCATTGTCCAGGCTGGAAATTCGTGAGTTCACCTCACCCAAGCGATCCGCTGATCTGCTGTGATGCGATTTTAGTCTTTACCCGATGCATCTGTACAGGAAATATCACAGGCATGGTGCAATTCCTGCTCGTAGAGTTGGGTGAGTTTTGAAGGTTGTCTATTCATCCTTTTGATTCTGCGATCATCATGGTCTCGACAAATTATGGGAGTTGAGAAGATAATTCTATTTTCAGTCGAAGTTAGAGGAGGGAAGGGACTTTTGGCACGTATCGAGAGTTGAGGTACTGAGATGGGGTTGGGGGCTGTGAAAGTTGAAATGAGTTCAGGGTTTCTGGAGCAACAGCGAGATATCCATTTCGAAATACTAAGGAAACTGCTCATACCTGGTGTGGCGGCACCTGTTGTTGCTGCAATCACGTTAGCTCGTAGAGTCCTGCAAGGGTGTGGGGGTTGCAGACACAACTGCGTCGTCGATTTAGGTTGTACCTTTGTTGCGAAACAACTTCAAGTGTTGCTGTTGACTTGCGTAATCTCGCTGCGTCCATACGTGTTTTCCGCATTGGGCAACATCGCTGCTACAGATAGGGCCTGCTTGTTGACATGCCAGAGCACCGTCATACTATCATAGTGATACTGTCACCCGTATTACGTGCATATTGGTGTCGGAAGGGAATGAGCTGCCCGCTAATCCATCTCGAATAGCGATTCAATATAAAACCATGTGCTTCAGCGTTTGGCTGTGAATGGAGCTGTTAACTTGTAATCTTGAGATGACAGCCGTTGGCGGTTGGCGGGTACAACCATCCGTGCCAGGGTGACGAACAACTTCCTTGGTGACAGGTCGTGTAACCTTGATGAGCCTCCCGGGAGGGGATCGAGATGAGATGTAGTCACGCCTTCCTGTTTCAGATGAAGATCTTCCACTCATAGTCCCTGAAATCACATCTTTGGGTGCTTCGACATTCCTCACGGCAGTATTGCGGCGAGCACACGAGCAACTACTCTCTCAGTATGACCTGCATGAGGTTTCGAGTACGAAGTCGCATGACACGGCTCCGCAGACCTGTTTGTTTTTACCAAACGCGATGAGCGATGGACAGTCTTTGCTGAAGAATAACTGGCGCCGTGGGGTTGGTCCCTGATCTGGACAATGGCAAACTCGTGGCACCCCGGGTTCACAGACTGGTACAGATACTGGAGGCGGCGAGAGCTCCATGACGATGCTGCGTCTTGCGCAGGTTTCGAGCTTGAAGCCACCTACAAGGAACCGAAAAGAGTCGATTCCGGCATCTCATACCTCACTGATCATTTCCACAATACTCCAGAGTCAACCGTTCAGTCTCAAGGGCCCGATTCCATCCATCTGAGCATCGACTTCGGAGGTGAAAGCTGCATCAAATCGCTCGACTACGGAACCTTTTCTCGTTGGAGTGCCATTGAGGGACTGATGATGGATCTGGAGAAAGACGGCATAATCTGTGAAGAGCTTTGGGATATTTCGGAGAGCATGAGAGTATGCAAGGGCGACTGGGATGCCCGCGTACGTCCAGGATGGGACATTCATGTGCTCTGCCAAGACGTACCAATAGTGCTGGAGGCACCTTATTTTGAGGATGACAGCGACAGCGAAGCCGAGGATGCTGAAAGTGAAGAGAGCCGATGGATCGACGATGTCCTTGACCATTACCAAGAAGAGTGGTGCCTTCCTAGATGGAGGGACACAGTCGAGCGAAAGAGACCGATAAGCATAGCCATCCAAGAACCTTCGTGGGCGATGCTCATCGCAGGGTGCGTGTCAGTAGTGTTCTTCATCGTTGCAGCGGTTATATATACTTCGTGAAGTGGGGGTAATAGAAGGTCATCGCGAGCATGCAAGACAGGACTGATACATAGAGCAAGATCAGAACTCAAGAGCTTCATGGCCTGTGCGCTGATGACGTGGGAGATGCCTCGGCCACGGACCCTGACACAAGACACGAACGCATTCAACAGACTCAACGCAAACAATGGACGACATGGCCTCACGAATATCCAATTTGCGCGCAATACTGCCAGATTTGGAGTCCGCGCTCACCTCATTCACGCATTCGTCATCGAAGTTTCGTGTCGTCCGAACGGTCAACCCCACTGATACGCAACCCAAGACTCTATACATCCTGGACTCCAGTTTCAACCCGCCTTCGATCGCACATCTTTCGCTTGTACAGTCTGCTCTCAAAGATCATGGTCAATCAGAACACAGGCCATACAGGTTGCTGCTATTATTCAGCACGCAGAATGCGGACAAGGCACCCAGCCCTGCGAGCTTTGCACAGCGCATTGCGCTTATGACGGTCTTTGCTGAAGACTTCTCGCAGATGCTGAAGAAGTCATCTGGTAGCACAGAGCTTTCAGACCTGTCAATTGATATTGGCCTTACCAAAGAGCCATACTACTCAGACAAGTCGATAGCGATTAGGGATACCACCCCTCCCTTCTACTCTTCGAGTCCAATCCACGTTCACCTCACTGGCTACGATACTCTGATTCGCTTCTGCAATCCCAAATACTACCCCACATACGATCCACCGCTCTCAGCCTTGAAGCCGTTCTTCGATGCGGGTCACAAGTTGCGCGTTACACAGCGGCCGACTGACCCCAGCGACAAGTCGTCGAACGAGTTTGGTACCGTGGAGGAGCAGCAGAAGTATGTGGATAATCTCAGAGATGGCACACGCGAGAAGGATGGCTTCAAGCCGGAGTGGGGCCACAACATTGACATGGTCACAGCCAATGACGGCGTGGGCATCAGCTCGACAAGGGTACGGAATGGCGCTAAAGAGGCCAAATGGAACGTGGTAGAAGAATTGTGCACAGAAGGCGTTGCTGCGTGGATCAAGGACCAGAACCTATACAGTGAAGATGCCAGTGGCAAGAAGCTGAGCAGCTGAATGCGAGAAGGCCTGGCGAAGCCGACTAGGAGCATGTGCGGTGTCAGCTTCATGCCTACAAACGACGCCCGACTTGCCATTGTAACGCGCGACATAAACGACTGATAGGATTACATACGAGCAGGTCTGGGCAGCTGATGCACAATGAGGAGGGAAAGCGTGGCTTTGTGGCAGCTGCATCACGTTGCGAGCCATGTCTGACAACGTAGTCACGAATAACGGCAACGTTTCTCAGGGCAGTAGGATTGATCCCAAATGCGACGATTTTCGCGAATCTCATGCGTTTGAAGTCGCTCTTGCTGTCTCCCACTGCGCTTTCCTCTTCCATATGTTTGGCAGCGACTCCACGTGGCGCGAGTTCTAGCAATGTCAGCAAGCAACAAACCCTCGCTGCTCGCCTCACGCCACTCACCACCGTGAGTCGATCATGGCGTCGACGCTTTGCTGCACAGCAGAGCAGGAGTGCCGACCAGACTCACCCGTGTTGCCCAATGCTCGCCCGAGCGGCAAAACGCCTGCGAGGCAACCTCTTCTACAAAGGCCAATAGAGTCGCCAAATTCTCGCTTTACGAGCTTCAGGTCTGACGAGCTTCATGAGCTTCACCAGATCTTCGACCGCGCTCAAGATGATACAGACGACGGACATGGCACACCCCGGCGAGCACGCTTCGGCCGCACGTCTGTCTACAGCCTGCACAGCTTACATAAAATGACCAGCATGCGATCTTTGATCAAGCGCAAGTTTTCGCGAGACTTGACGAAGAAGAACTCGCCATCAAAAATTCACATCAAGGCAGCGCAAGACGTCCTAGTGGGCGACCACGATACTGTTGTCAGAGTCCCAGGGATTGAAGCGAACCAGAGACTCAAAATCACGAAAGACATCTTGCGCAATGACTTACTCAGCACCAAGAGGCCAGACGAGGGCGGCTACGACTCTGACGCTAAGATGCTAGACGATCTTGCAAGAGATATTGGGAAGAAGACACCGAGCAAGAGAGCGAGCATCCACAGCGTGAATTGGTCACCGTCGACTGGCAGGTAAGTCCGCACTCGCGTTGTATTGTCACATCAAGACGCTGACATGGCAAGCAAAACGACACCAGGCTCATCAACAAAGAGTCGCACTGGTGCTGGTTATAACGACCTTGAGTTGCAACCTTACCAGATCCAGAAGCCTCCAGCTGTCTCACTGGCTACCCGCGTAGGGCATGTCTTCAGCACACCAAACTTGCGGGTCGATGTCTCAGACGGAAGAGGACGCCCGTTCAGACGCTCGCAGTCATTTACGTCGACGCGTGTTCCTCAAGTGTCGCCTCTATCTCCTCTGTCACCATTTCGACTTCCTAGTCTTACAGATCATGACCAGAACGGCGTATCCTGGGCTGAGGCTATTGACGAAAGTCTTCGTCTTTCGCAGTTTCCAAGTCCACCGAGTAGTGAACGCTCACAGATATTGTTGCCACTGGAAACCATCGCGAAACCTACACCACACGCCCTTACAAGATTTGGCGCTGATGATCGCGTATACCCAAGGGATTCCACTAAAAGGGAGGCCGTGAACACTGGCCGACCGATCGAAATTTGCGTTCAACAACCGAATTTTGTATCCAGTCCGTGCCCGTCCACCTCCATTCAAAGCACCTTCCAGGAGAACGCGCAGCCCTCGAAGCTTGAAGGAGCCGAGGAGGATGACTGCGAACAGGAAAACAATCCACGCCACTCGGTGCATCTGTATAGTATGCGTATTTCACATCATCTGCGTTCAGGCTCACTGCTCTCATGGGAGCAACTTGCCGATGCACCTGAACTTCCTCAACAAATGCACGCATACCGCGACCGAAGCATGTCAGATCAGAGTCGAACATCTGCGGTGAACAAGCGAGTACCTCGATACGAGCGTCAGACATCCAGTTCGGGATTTGCAAGCTCAAAGGTGCCTTCCCGATGGGGTAAAGTTTTGCCCATGGACCATGACGTTCGAGGAGACGTGGCATCCTCAATCTATTCAAGTCGACCACATAGTCCTCCTGGGAGTTTTGTCGAATCTCTGACCATTCTGGGACGGACCGGCACTGTTCACGACGATTGTAAAAGTACTTCGATTCATTCTCCACAACCCCGGCGATCCAACTCCTTCCCCACCGATAATGAAGAGACCCCTCGCGCGGCAGCACGATACGGACCTTCCACCCTCAGAAATGTACAAGGATCGGCTAACACGAGTGCTTCACTTGCCACCCCTGTCTCGCTGGCGCGGAAGAACAGCGTCGCAGATACTAAGAAGTCGAAATTTCGCGAAGAGTTCAGTCCTTCCCCACCACGAAAGAAGATTACCCCTTCAGAATCGATCGTGAAGTTTCTCAACATCAAGCGTCTCAGTGGTCGAAGTCAGAGCGAAGACTCTCTGACCCTTGAGTCTCCGATTCGAAGCGGCGACGCTGCCTACGCCAGTTTGGATGTTCCCAGCAGCCGAGAGCGGCGCCAGTCGCAATCTATGATAAGCCTGCAAACGGAACAGAAAGCTCTGGACAAGTTTCAAGGAGCTGATCATGTCTGGGATCAAGCACTGAAAGCTCACCAAGAAGAGAAAGCCTGTCTATTCTTGCCAAAGAACCGTGATCTTGCTGTACACGCCAGTCCTTTTCGAGAACGCAGCGGAAGTATCATGACCCGACATAGCGCCAATGAGGGCAGCGCCCCAGCTACGCCTAATTTGTCAGAGGTTCAAATTGCGTCTGGAAACCTCTTCGCTCCTTCGTACAGCCCGTCTGGTGGACCGAAAGCCAACTTGTCTGAGGAGCCTTCTCGTCCGCGACCTGTCTCACGACGCAGTGCAGTGGCGAATGCAGACGTGAGCAGACCTGACCGGGAGGTGTCTGTCATCTTCGAAAAGCAAGGCGATAGTCCCAACATCGTAGGGGCATGGGGTAGTTATCCTTCGCACACTCGCAATGAGCGTACCAACTTCGCGGGCAAGACAGATCGTGTGGAGAGCCGCGACTTTGCGCTTGAGGCCGCAATCAAGTTTGCATCCGCTCAAGACATCGATGATGAGATGATAGATCCCACAGACCGCATACCTTCGATGCCGTTGCTGCCTGGGGAAGAGAGAAAGAAGAAGAAGGTTGGCAGTGGGCGCATGGCGAAAAGCAATTCTATGAACTTTGGGAAGAAGCTCTTCAAAAATTATTCAAGCATCTTCAAGAGCTCGTCCCTTGAGTTCGGGAAGCATGGACGAAACCATCGTAGTTCCATTGCTACTAGTGGTGTATTGGAGTTCCCGGAACTTGAGTTGCTCCCAGAAATAGGTAGACGTCGCTCTTCGGTTCATGGTCAGAGCGATCTCCGGGAGCTTTCAACTTCAAAGCGCCGAGTAAGCGGTAGTCCATCATCTGACAGGATGCATACCTATGACTCAATGGCTACGTTGCGGCCTCGGCGAAACTCTTCAGTACCTAACCTTAATGAGATCACCTACGATGGTGCGAATGACGACAGACTTATCACAGACAACGCACGCGTATGGTCTGTCTACTACGACGATTGTGTTCCGTCATATCCTCGCGCCAGTATCGAGCGTACCGCTGGTATTGAAGACTTCGGTCCAGCTCGGTTCTCCTTCGAGAGTCGACGCCCATCAATGCGCTCACGAACAATGCCGGGACGCCCGGCGCGGCACTCGCGCAACACCAGTCGCATGAGCTACACAAGCAACGTTAGCAGAGGAAGCGTACGTCCAAATTCGAAGTGTAAGGGTAACGACGACGACCTTATGGAGAAAAGGAGTATGGTCAGCTTACGGCATAGTACCATGGACTTGATTTCCAAGTTCAAAGAGCAAGAGACAATTGAGCACGAGAGAGTGATGTCTTTGATAAGAGGCGAGAGTCGGTATGAGAGTGCGACTTTGGCCGCGTTGTAGGTCAGGGTAGCTAGTAATGGGGTTTATATGTTACCACTGTATCTCTACTGAAGGTCTATCGACAGAGAAGAACTCATCCTTGCACTCACTAAAAGAAAAACTCCAAAGGCCTTCAAAGCTTTCACGTGAATCATACGCTTGCATCATCAGCTGACCTCGGCGCGAGAGATTATGGTCGGTGCAGCCGCTTGACATGCTTCTTATTCCTCTTCTTTTTCTTCGTCTCGCTCAAGTCGTTCTTCATCTCGCACGTGATCGAGGTTAGCAGACACACTATCGGTCGGCTTTTGAGCGTACCAGATGAGGCTGTCGATGACAGTCCCTCAAACTACATGCTGCACTGACTTTACGTACCAGTCTGCGTAAAAATTTCCAGCCTTCCTTTTCCCTTCTTGCCTACACCTGGCTAGAAATATCTCTACTTCAGCTCGTGACTAACCAAGAACTCTTGTAAAAAGACTAAGCGACAAATTCGGAAGGGCATCCCAGAGGTCCTCGTACACGTAGCCACCAAGTAGCTTGAACCTGGCACCTTTAGCCTACTTTCCGAGCGGCCACTTGTATATCTTGACGTGGACGTTAACGAAACCTGCGGCCCGGACTTTGGGGGCTAGATAATGGGGCCCCGCGGCACCTAGTCCTGCCCTACCGGCCGCCTCAGAGAAAAGGTATGACCACCGCACAAGGGGAGAGTTCTCAGCCGTCATACCAGAATCCATGCACTTGTTTGGGAAGGTGAATTCCTGGCATTCAACGTAGCCGCCTGGTTTCAGCTTGACGTACGCCTGCTTGAACAGCCGATCCCAGTTTCTAATCGCTGCTACCATAGCACGGGTGTGAATGAAGTCAAACGGGTTGTGGAAGATCCAGTCTTGCGTGCAGTCATCGATAAGGAATTCGCAATTGCTGGGACGGAAATGGCACAGCGTCAATATCCAGGCATTACAACGGGATGGTACTGATGATAGCAAGAGATGGATCATGTAGAAAAGCAGTGGTGTTGGGAGAAGGTATGTTGGTCGCCATCGTGCAGGACACTGCGGCAGCGCCCTGGCCCGGCACGTTCTCCGCGACCGCCCTAAAGCCTGAGTCTGGAGATGTACTGGTGATCGTGCCCAAGATCTGTACAGTATGGGTATCAATACAGACTCTAAGCTATGGTGCACGTAAACACATCAATGTCTCTGTCAGCTTGCTTGTGCCATCGATGCTATATCCGACAACTGCTAGTGCGGGGCATCCTTTGCGTGAGACAGCTATATGGTTTAATGTTTGTTTTTCATTCTAGTTTTGTCAAAGTATTCTCAAAATTGGTCAGCAGGAAACGCATCCCAGCTTCTGAGCATGCCAACTCTTTTCGCCGTCTTGCACCTTCGATCGTTCCTTCCCCACAGTCTAGTCTGCATTAAGCCACTCATCATCAACAAACAAACGATAACGCAACAACAAACCAGAACGACGTCAACAACACCAAATCGCGATGACGAAGGATCGATTCCGCGCGAAGCAGAACAACAAGTACCTGCCCAAGAACTGGCAAGCTCGAAACGAGCGCGACGATGACCGCATTGCACCTGCAGCGACAGCGCGTTCGACCGAGGCTCTTCAAAGATGGGCGCTCGCCACTGCGAACATTGTGCAAGACGGTCATCGTGCCAACGAAGCCCAAACAATGGAACGCATCCGTGACAGATACGAGAGCGAGGCTTCTCTACTAGAGCTTGATAAAGATGTTCGCCGTTGTGGAGAGACCGCGGGTTCAAACAGCAAGTTCCAGTCCACGGGCTCAAAAAAGCGTGCGCACCATGTGTCACTTAGCAAGCCTTCTCAGCCTTACTATCTCTATGCATCGGACGACAGCGCGAGAGATGCACGACAGGTGAAGCGGCGCAGATCAAAGTCGCCTGGTGGTAACGGCACCGATACCGACGACAGATATGCACAGTCGAGCGAATGGAGCTTCCCGGACGAGAACGAAGCGACAATTACAAAGACTGTCACGAGGACCAGGACGTACATCGAAATTGATTGAGAAGTACGAGATACTTTTCGATGCGATACAGGAGCATTCAAAGTGTCTCAAGGGAATTTTTTGCTCGAGAGAATGGTGTAACGAGGCGACGGTTTTTATGTTTGGGTAAGTATGATGGGTTCATCCACCCTCAAGCTTACTCACAGTTCTGCAGGCCTGGAGGCGCAGGGTGATATATGAGCCGAGGCGTGCTAGTTGCCAGAAATGTCACACACCTCTGTGTCTGGCAGCATGTGTGGTTTCAATCGCACCTTCATTCTCATTAGTGCCTCAATTGCATGTCCTACCTTTACCGCGGTCGCATCATCGAACGCTCTGCTATAAATGTACACTGAGAACCTGATTTGGTGTTAGTCAACCACACCGAAGCGTATGGTAATTTGCTTGGACTTACGGCATACCGGGTGCTTCCGATATTAGGCCGTTCTTTTGATCGACCACGACTGAAGTACCCTTGGGGTAGATGCCGATGGGTACACTAAGAACTGGAGATCCACCATTTGCTGCGAACCTCTGAAGCGTGGAAGATAGACTAGGTATCAGTAAAACATCACATTTGTACTGTTCGAGAGCGTTCTCAATGCAGCTCGCGAAGTACTCGTCCTTTTCCACCATCGCCGTGTACAGGTCACTGCCTGGATCTGTAGCTTGTGCTCGCTCAAGACCTGCCACATTGCGCGCAGGGTACTCTTCTTCTGGACATTCTCTGGTGAAGTCAATGAGATCTTGAAGATTCTTGATGTTCTGTGGGTTACTATCCAAGGATGTCAGATAGTCATTGATAGCGATCTTCATGTCTGTGTCCAGCACGATCTGCTTGTCTTCCTGTGATAATGCTTCGTACTCACGCCAACCTTGTATTTCGATCTCGTTATTGACCTTGGCGCCCTTGGTCTCCATTCGAAATAGCGCTCGCCCAAGGGCTTCCAGCTTGCAGTCTGGCGGGTTTTGGAATTCAATCAAGCCTAACGGGACACCAACTCGTATGCCTCTCAGATCGATGTGCGGGTTAGTCGATGTAGTCAGACGATCCAAGAACGTGTGTTGTCTACGATCAGGCAATTCACTCAAGGAAGTTCCGTGCGACGACTGCGCGATGAGCATGGACACAATCTCGCCAGCATCCTGCACAGTCCTCGCCAACACCCCAATGGTATCCTGCTTCTCACTCGCATATATGATTCCCTTTGACGGTATAAGACCCCTCGTGGGTTTGTACCCCACAATCCCGCTCTTCTCCGCCGGACTCACAATCGAGTAGCATGTCTCCGTACCAATGGCGGCAAAACACAGTCCAAGGGCTGTCGCAACTGCACTTCCGCTCGAACTACCGCTCGCCTTGGACCCCTTGACGAACGGTCCGTATGTCTGCCCGCCGCGAGCTGACCACCCGGAGCACCCGCTCGTCGAGCGAAACCCGGCCCATTCTGCCATGTTCGCCTTGCCCAAGATGATGAAACCGGCTTTCTTTAAGAGTGTGACCACTGCGGCTTCCTGCTTTGGTCTGGCACCTATGAGCGCAAGAGAGCCGCATGTTGTGTTTGTGTCATCGAAAGTAGGGATGTTGTCTTTGAGTAGGATGGGAAGACCATGGATAGGAGACGTGTAGCGACTGGAAGCACGTTCAATATCGCACGCCTCAGCAATAGTGAGTGCATTGGGGTTGAGTTCGATGATGGAATTGAATTCATAGTCAACTTCAGCAACGCGAGAGAGGTAAGCGCGCACTAATTGTACGGATGTCAGTGTGCCGGATCTGAAGTGTTCCATGACATCTGTCAGCGTGATGTCCCTCAATGAGGGTATCATGGATACGGCGGCCTCCGCAGACATAGTAATGGAAAGGTGTCTTGCCACAATAAACTCTCGCTCTGTCTAGATGATGGAGCATCACGATGTGGGACTATATAAGTGCTAGCAATTCACGAATCAGTCCTTCACCAGTTGCAATGTAGTACCTCGTCAAGTACATATGTTCGCAAGCTACGTATTGCTGTGACAGGTGTTTTGTGATGCTGTCCTATTGCTGAGAGGTGTACCCCCTGGTGTGTGACACTTTAGGCAACTCGAGATTCGTCTGGTCAAGTAGGCCACTACACGTTTTGCCTGGATTTGCTTCGTAATGCTTGCACCAGAATAAAACTGGGGAGTGGCTGTTCGAGCCTTTTCGCGCTTTCTGAGGGTCGTGCGGCGGTGACGCCTGACATGAGGCTAATGGCGATTCAATAGCTAGCTGCAGGAAAAACAAGGCGGCTGCGGCTGAGGCGTGCACGGTAGATCTGGGGCCAGAGTGTGGGGTGGCGGGACGCGAATCAGGCTTTCAGCATGGTTTGAGACTGAGGTCATCAGGCCTCCGTGCGTCATCAGTAGTATGCCGGCTATCCGTGCTCTTGTGCCATGGACTCAGAGAAAGCCGACAGTACACGAAGTGAATCTGATCGTTCCATGAGAGTCGAAGTGCATGAACTCGAACGACATTATTGTATTAGGCATATTGACCCATCGAGAGTGCAACCCTGTGTCTCCAAAGCCAAAAGCCAACCAAAGCAAAGCATCGCCATATTAGCGCTATAATGTGGTAGTTTGCCGTAGCCGTTATCGTGAATCATCATGATGTCCTGTGATGCTCCGCGGTGATGAGAACCCAGTTTCTAAGTCGAAGAGCAGATAAACGCCAAGAATGCAGGGTGAAGTCATATCTTGCAAAAGGAAATCGTGAATCGTGATGGTCATCTAGCATGCGCGTTGCTGCGAAATCAGAGGCGTTCCCTGGAGGGGATACGCTCGCTCGACGAGAAGTGATCGTTCGAGTCCAGCGGTATGGGCTCTTTCTCGATTGCGATCATTCGGGCCGGGCGTGTCTTCCTGCGCAGAAATGCTTGTACCGAGTAGATGCTGAGAATAACAAGTGCCAGCAAGATCATAGCAATCTGCAGCCATTTGACGGTAACCTGTTGTACTTTAGCCAGAGTCTATACAGTGGCATTGCAGACTTACTGCCTCAGCGCAGCCTAACGCAGCGCTGTCTTTGTCGCCATTGGACAGGTAATTGGGAAGGAAATTGCATGCAGCCATCTCCCTCGTGCAGTACTTGTTCGTGTTAAACTGACCAGCCATCTGGAGGGTCTCAGATCTACATCCAAATGCATCATCGCCCATGTTGGTGTAATGAAGAATGATGGAGACGAGCGCAGTGATCGCGCCAATGAGGCTAGTCACGACCACAGCGAGGATCCAAAATCTCCGTTTGTTCTGTCAATTTCAGTAAGCTTGTCGTCGAAGAAAGGGTGCTTCGCATACGGCTGCCTGTTGTGTATCCATGTCCGGCTTCCGTAGTTCTGCCCATGCGATGACCGCCACAACGGCGGCAGTGAGGCATAGACATCCAGAAACAATGGTCGCATCGGTGTCGTTCTCGGTAAAGTATACAATGGTTTCGTCGACGGCGTATGATTGCGTGCGCTCGTTAAAGTTGTCTGTCACTACTCGGACTCCTCGAGGTGTGATCCAATCACCGATTATCCAGTAGTGTGTTGTCAACGCCACCGAGACCAGCGACAGGAGCAAGAAGAGCACTGACGGCACGAGTGCCAGACTGAGTAGTTTCCGGTAGTCCATAGCAGTTCGACCTTGTCGGGCTGCAGACGTCGAGATGTTGAAATGCAGAAGGCGGGAAGAGACCGGGGACAGGGACAAGGGCCGGGACTCGTTCAAGTACACATGCGCTCACATGGAACCATTTCCAGCTACCAGCCTTTCTAGACTCGTGGTCACCGACAGCGAAGCTTGGTGTGTCTGGGCGCTGCACAAGTTTACCCGCCTTTTGCGCTCCACGGTCCGGCGCCATACTCGAATCGAATAGCGGGCTCTTTTTCGGACGATTGGATACGGTGCAAACATCGTGAGGCTTGGGCTTGACTTGATCAGGCTGCGCCGCTTACTCGACGGTGTCCATCTAGCGGCCCCAGCCACGTTGCCTTTACCGACCATGGCGCTTACGAGTTGAAGGACCGTCTGCTGTTGATCGCCAACATCTGAGGCTCGTGCAGATCAGGGACACGATCAAGCTGCAAAACTGGTGGCAGGGTTGTAGGCTGCAGAACCAAACGTCATGAAGGGTGGCTTGGTTGGAAGGGAGCGGGATCCGAAGGGTCCGTATTGAGGACCCACCAACTGCAAGGTCCCGGGAGCATCCTACCTTCTTGCACAACGCACGAGCACAACGCAAGCAAATTTGGAAGGTGATACCCGTTAGAGCCGCCGCAGCTGATGGCTGTGCACCACATATCTAATGGCGGTGGGATTGGAGCTTCATCACACACGAGAACCGAGACCTGTACCAGTTGCATTCTCAACATCGACCTCGCATACCCATTTACATGCCAATTTGGCAGGGACGATGCTTACACACTGCATATGCGCCGAGTGCTCCTCCGTTTCTCGTCTTACCCAGACACGCCGCTCATCCCGGAGGTCGTCTCCGCCAGACTCCGAGCTCATTTCACAGGACAGAGCTCTCATGCATCGCTGACACCGATTGAGTTTCCTCGACGTAAAGACCTGCCTTTGGGATTGCACAGTAGCCGGCTCCCCAAGAAACACACCTAATGTTGCTATCGACACCCGAGTTGCCAGCGTCGCAGTTTCCAAGCCGAACTTTCCTGTAACTGTCTGCACATAGGATCGCTGACGCAGTCGATTCGCCGGATTGGATGTAGTCTTACGATGAATAGGGTCATGTGACCATCCGCGCGAAGCCGCAGAGACATAACCTGGTTGTCGATTCTGATGGTTCGGTTGTCGTTTCCGAAGAAATTCCTTCTGTGGTCCGGGTCATCATGTTGTTGATTCACCATCTCTGTAACATCTCCGAGAGCTCGACGATGGCCTTATCGCAAACGGGATCTGGCACTGATGGCGGTATTTCGACAGTAAGTATCACTCCCGAAAGCGCCAGCTCGTTCGTTGTTTTTGTACTCGCCGGCTGAGTCTGTGTTTTTCTGGGGATAGGCGGTGTAGTACAAGCTGCCGCAGCCCAAGGTCTTTCGGAGGACGGACCTGCAACCTCCTTAATAGGCGACATGGCAAGCGTTTCCTGTCTCAGAGCTATGATTCTGGGAAACTCTTCGCCCACTATCCCTGGCATCTTGATCTTCAAGCCCCTATTCGGGACTTGCCGCTTAGGTCTTGCGAAAGGTGCAGCACTCATACAGGGTTTCGGAGTCCCTTTTATCATCTCCTTCCAGATACGTGTTCCAATGCTGGTTCCAATGGCCACATACAGTAGCAATCGCCATTGAAGTAGCTCTTCGTCAAAGCTGCTGTGGGACTTTTGAGCAATCGCCACATCAGAGGTCAGCTGCATAATGTCAGTTTGAGGTAATCTACTCTCAAATCACTGCGCTGAGACCTACATTAAAGTTCAATGAGCCTGCAGGTGCGGCCAAGGTAGGATATGCATTTTGTCCAAGCCGTAACAACTCCCGCACCCACGCCACCAAGTTCTCAACCGTTCCCAACACAGACGACCAGCGTACTGTGCTCTCGATAATCAGATGCTGGGAAAACTTCACCATATCGCAAGGAAGAAATGTAAACATAATGAGCCGCGGACAACGATCAATTACTGGCGAATGCAACGATCAAATATACGCCTTCTGCCTCGAGCATGAATTACGCATCCGCATCCCATCGAAGCACACCAATCATTCATTGCTTCTCATCTGCAGAAGCGCGCTGGGTCTGCAATAAATAGTACATGTGAGTTTCAAGCTTGCAGGACAAGGCTTGGCTACGCCGCAGCGGAGCGCAAGAGCGCTTAATCGCGTGAGAGCACCGGGGGCAGAAGTATGGGAGCGAGGCTATGCACATACCAGATGACTGCTTCTCTTCCTGGTGCGTGTGGGGATGTTCGCGACGGTGTGCGTTTGCGATTCCAGCACAGCACAGCACAGCACCCAGACGCCCTCCAGGCCTGCACGTGGCGCTTGAGAAGGCCGCCTCCTTCTAATTCTCTCTCTCTACCACAGCTGATGAGCTCACCGCTCGACTCGAAACAGCTTTCACATACACTGATCACTGGTGGTACACAGACCGCACGTTTCTTCTCGCTGCCCACCAAATTCTGCCAAGCAGGGAGGTAGGTGGTAGTACCTCATCCAACAGCCAGACCACGCAAGAAGACCTCGTAACGAACCACCAATCCTGCGCGTCTGCATCCGAAACAGATCCTTCTAGTGGCGTTGGCTATTTGTGTGCGGGTGGGGGACTGAGAGGGACTTGGGAAAGATAGGGTGGATGTCGTTATCATGTCATTGCCATCATACACCACCACCCCCACCCCTACCCGACCCCCTTAACCTCCACCTCCACCCCTCCCCTCCCCTTCACACCCTCTTAATATCTGCAATCATCACAGCGCGTCGAGACTGTATCACGGCTCCATGTGTTTGACTCACATTGTCTGCAGCGCAAAGGCGGTGCATGCAGGTGAGTGGCGCGGGTCGCGGGTCGCACGCCGGGTCGGCGGGTAGAGGGATTCTGACGCAGATTGCAGCGTGTGTGGTTGAGGAGGGGATTGTACCTTGCTGCGTACAAGTAATGCACTTTGATTCTCTGCGCGCAAGTATCTGCTATTCGTCAGGAACCCTCACAGGTATTCAGCACTTGGTCACTTTCAAAGGAGATGCGATAAACGGCTTTGAATGATTCTTCATTGCTCGGCAGAAACCTCTGCGTGGTATATGCACATGGATGCTACTACAGCTACGGAACACTTTTCCTGCGGCTTGCTTTTTCCCAGCCCATAGTGGTGAGAAAGGCTGGTGCCAGTGTATGTGTGGCTGCGACGTTGGTGTATCCTTTTCCTCAAACTCCGTCCCAGTATTGACAAATTCCCATGGTATAGAGCAGCAAAGCATAAAACAGAACATGATATCGTGAACATGCGCAGAAAAACGCAAGAAGAAGGCTGGGTCGACGGGCGCTTGAGCGCCTTTACCAGCTATGAGATGCCAGTCTGGCGTGATTATATGATGGGGTATCCAAAAGATGACGCGACGCCTGTGTACGCCTGGAAGTAAATTTATGAGCCTTTCATGAGGCCGGTCGTTGAAAAGTTGAAATTGAGAAATTCGAATTTGTCCCTTGAAGTGTTGCGGCTCTCAGCTGTGAGCGTGCTTTGAGTGGTGGTGTCCACAGATGGGGAACCTCGGGTGGGATGTTGAAGCTCTCGTGGCTCAAGAAGAAGAGAGCGTCGATAATAGCTCTGGACGTTGGATTGGTCGCTTGACCGTACACGCTGGATTTGTGATTCCATCCACTCCTGCATCTCAGGAACGGCAACAAGCCGATAAGGCACTTGGAACGACTGCAATTGGCCGATAATCTTGGCCGTCTTCATGTGCTTGTCAAAGTTGATCACAGACATGCTATCGGAACCAGACTCGCCTGGAAGTTGGCGAGTAGTTCCATTACCGACGTCGATGAACGTGAGATCGGTGAGGTAGATTCCGACGAACGGAATGCAAGGTGCGACGTGGTTGTGTAGGCGCTGACGAAGGACGGCGTAATTGCGCCCAACGTCAGTGATGGCCTTGAGCTCTTCCAGGCGAACCTTGGTCTTCGCGGAGACAATCTCCCAAGTTCGTTTCAGGCGCATGACCATGGATGAATTGAGAGAGCAGATAATCGCCATGAGAGAGTCGTAGTTGTTCAGCTCTAGACATTTGGCGGCGATCTTGACCCAGTGCTTAATCATAACAGCTCGCTTCTTGGCATCCTCAAGTTGGAGGATTGTGTCTGCAACCAGATTGGCAAGATCCGTCGATAGCTTTGACATTGCCTTGACGTTGACAGCCTTTGAGTCACATTTTTTGGTCCATTCCAAAGCTAGTAGCTCTTCTGGCTGGATGTCACAGAAAAGCTTCGACTCGATGATGGTGAATTGTCTGGCCAACTCCATGGGGTCAAAGTCCAGAATGCTGCATTGCGAACGGCCTTCTTTGTTAGATCTCAGAGCACTGAGCTGACTCTTGGTGATGATCGGCGATGGCGCATTGGTCTCATTAGACGAGAATATTGTGTGCGAGATGCCAGTCTTGCCAATAGAAGAGACGAGCCTGGGTACAAGGGCACCTGCACGAACCTCGGTAACCTTGGATGTGAGCTCTGCAAGCCGTTTTCCAGCTGCCGGCAAAGCAGCTCGAAGCCTCCCAGTAGCAAAAGACAAGATCAAGCCAAGAGCAGTCGCGTCACTGTCAGCTGACCAGTGGCTCTCGAGCCAGCCTTTGAAGACGTTGTAAACTCTAAGGCGGACGGGGACGCCGACCGTCTGGCTGTCACCAACATGTTCGAAGCGATCAATGAGAGCCTGTGCCAGTTCAATCGGCGTTGTGAATAGGCGGAATGTCAGGTAGAAAGTTGTGACGAAGACAGCATCAGGAGTAGACTCGTGGGTTGTAAGCTGCTCGACGAGGGCAGGAAGTGAGCCACCAGAGATTTGGCCTTCCTTGTTGTACACGAGCTCGTGAACGTAGGTGGTCTCCAACAAGTGCTCCTCACCAGCTGCGACATCTTCGCTCGCGAGTGATCGCAACTCAGAAGAGCTGCCGAAGCTACTTATCATTGTCTGGAAACTCTGCTTCTTGGAAGGCAAGTGATCCGGAGTGGTAGCGCGGGTGGACGTATGAGAGACTACGCTTCCATTACCAACGCTGAAATGGAAGGTGCTGCTAGAGTCAGCCACCGATGCGTTGACACTATCACTGCGAGCAGTCTTGGTAGTTGGTGGTGTGGTGCTTGTTGGGCTACCTGCAGCCTCAGAGGTAGTAGGAAGTTCCGAAGTGATGGCGTGGTCCTCATCCACGGGCTGCAACGAGGAAGCGAATGATGGTGCGATTGGACTCTCGAGGCTCTCCGTGATCGCAGCAGGGATAGTTGGTGGTACTTCGAGGCTCTCTTCGTCTGACGGCGACTGCTCAGGAATGTCCGGCAGCGGTTTCGACTCAGGCGTCATCGAGAGTGCTGTGGATTGCTCTTCGGCCGGCGGCGCTGGCAAAGGCTTGTCGGTCTCCAAGGTATGCTCCGAGACCTTTGGTGTTGCCTCCTCCTCTTGAGAGTGGGTAGCCTCAACCTGTTCAAGAATCGACTCAGACAAGCCTGACCCAGCTGCTTCAAACTCGAAGTCTCCAATCTTCTCGATAACAATTCGTGTCTTGGCGACGCAGTCGCCGGCAGATCGGACACAGCTCGTGGCAGCAGCAATGAGTTGGTTCCCCGAGCTTGCCGTGAAGACTGCTTCGTCCATATCGGCGGCCGAGGAGTTGAACATGTCTTTGGTGGCCTGCACTAGCTCTGTGAGTCGCACGTACATGATGTCTCGTGATTCTTCCAAAGGCTTGTATCTTCTTGAGTCGCGTTCCCATACTTCCTCGACAACGGTAAGCAGATGGCGACAGGCAACGACGGATTGCTGTGTAATATGAGCCAGCTCTTCTGAGGATCTTGACTGAATGTGTAATCCGATGAAAGATCCAATGAACCCCAGGAACGAGTCTTGGGCAGTACTTAGTCGTTCCGATGCTAGGTTCTCCTTACGAGCACCTGGCGATGCTCCTGTGTACGACAGTCGGTGGGTGACAGAAATCCTCTTGACTTGCGTCTGGGGCTGAGTGGCAACAAGAGGCGATTGGAGAGAGTCTGATTCGGAAGGGATTGAAAATGCAACAGAAAGGCGATTGAGGTTCCGTGCTGACTGGGGTGTGGTGGTGTCGGCTAAACTTGGCGCTTGTGCAACAGGAATTTCGGTTTGATTGGCCTGCGAGTCATCATCTGCTGCTGAGATAGACGCTGGGAGTGGTACCACGACAGCGTCAGCAGAGTCGGCTGGCGGTGTCAGTGGACGCTGTGTGTTGCTGTCTTTCAGCTCGAACGATAACGACACTGCATCTGTCGCCCAGATATCGAGAAATCGGACCGCTCGTGTAACGAGCTTGAACGCCTTAAGCACGAGCTCATCTAGCACATCAAATACTGGCTCAGCCTCACCACTCGATTGCAGTGACTCCTGGAGCTTTTTGGCGGTCTTGACAAGCGTTGACAAATCACCTAGAAGCCCTTTCCGCATACGTCGCAAGCCAACGTGCGCAAGGATTAGATGTGAGTCTCTTGACAAACAGTCCGTTCGTTCCTGCTTGGTGTAAGTAATAATGTAGACAGAGACTTGAAGCTGCTTGATCTTACCAGGAAGAACCGTATGCCAGCGATCATCCCTCGAACGTAGTCCTGCTTGGTAAAGGCAACCAGGTTTCCACCTTCACCATCTCGAACAAGGTCCCAAAGGTGCGTCAGTGCATTGAGTAGGTTGCGGATGGTTGGGTGGTCATAAGGCTCGCAGTAATTGGTGGGCAGCCAGCCTCTTGCTCCAGATCCAAGCAACGTGCCGTCAGCCCACCCGTTGGGATGTACCGAATGTACGAGGATGACGTCGCCCTGTTTTATTGCTACTGTTATCGACGATTCATCTGTCGAAGAAGATACTGTGGAAGCTGGAACGTAGTGGTAGAAGGCCCGAAGGTAGTGGTGGAATACTGGTTGAGGAGGAAGTTGTTGTGCCATTGAATCACCTGCTATTGTGGGTGTCAGTGGCGGGGAGATCTGGGATTGCGATTGTGATCGTATGGAAAGTGTTCGCGATGCCTGGCGGCTGTGGTTGTAGACGCTGGTGCGCGACTTCTTGGGTGACTTGGAGATGTTGAGGGGTGCAACGATATCGCTCGAGTACCTCTCCGTCTCTTCAGAGTCGACGTTGTAGTCGCTCATGCTGGAGGCGGCTTGCAGCAAACAGAGGAAAGTGGCGGTCCGGAATGAGAGTCGCTAATTGGGCGCCGCTACTTGAGCGCGTCGCAGCATCGAGTCTACGTATCTGGGATCGGTCGAACCGGGGAAGTGAATGGCTTCAATTGCACTGGCGCAGCGTGGTCCTGGTGTTGTAAAGAGGGGTCCGTTTGTTGTGACGGTGGCTGGTGTTGACGTTGCTCAATTGCTGTCGCTTTGTTATTATTGTGATCGAGGCAGTGGGTTGGGCGAGGAATGGCGCGACCCAATTGGGCGTGGTAGAGGAATGCGGTGGGCAGAGGCGAAGAATACGAGACGGCACAGCCAATGCCACGAACAGTGACGGGGTCGTGACGGTGGCGGGGCAGTGAACGCACTGGACGGGCAGACAAGCGGGTGCTGGGCGTGGTGCTCTATACGCGGAAGAAGGTGAATTACCGAATCGGGGACGGCCAAACGGGCGGCCGGAGGTCAGGCTCGCCGTGATGCAGCCAGCTGGGATCAATGCGCCGAGCACAGCTGGGACGGAGGCGAGGCGTGGGGAGCGGGCAACTGGAGAGGTCTCAGACACAGTCTGTCTCTCGTGGGCGAGGCTGGCCTGATAGCAGGTGGTGATAAGGAGGGGCAGCTGCGCGGTGACGCCTTGACAATCGGGCTCTACGGAAGGGACAGTGGGCTCCAGACGGCGGACGGTGGGCGTGCTGCAAGGGTCGGGCCTGCAGTGCAGTCGGCACAGGGAGAGGAGGCCGTGTGCCCTGGGGCGCGCTCAACGGTCGTCTGTGGTGATGCGCTCAAGCGAGGCAGGGAAGGAGCGACGGGCGACAGCAACACACACACAACAACAGCAACGGGCAACGGGCAACGGAGGCGGCGGGCGTCTGCGCAAGAGCGAGGCGACGGGAGCTGGAGGTGGGAGAGCTGGAGCATGTACTGTACGTAGGGCTACGGCACTATTATTGCTCGTCGCCAGCGGACCCGTCGACCCGCGACCTGCACCAGACAGCCAGCTTGGGGACAAGCTCGAAAAGCTTCAGGGCGACGGTCTGCCAGGGCCCGACATGGGCGCCCTGCAGTGCTGCAGTGCTGCGGTGCCTGCGCACGCCGCATGCTGTCAGGGCCCGGCAGGGGCGGGCGGCCAGGGAGCGTTGGCGGCCGTGCGGCGTCGCAACCTAGCCCCGACGCCTGCTTGGCGGCCGGCCACTGCACCACGATTCGCCTGCGCGCGCCCGTGCGCACGAGGGATGCCAGAGACCTCTCCCCGGCCTCGGTGCCCTTGCGCCAGCGCCGCCCACCCTCAGACGTTGAGCAGTTCGCGTTCGATCGCGCATCGTCGCGTCCGCGCCGCCGCCCGCGGCAGCAGAGGAATCTGGACGCGCGCGCATCGTGGCCAGCGGTGCCAACGGTGCCAGCGGTGCCGCCGCCGGCCATCGACCCATGCCGGCGTTGCCAGTTGCCAGCGTGCCAGCGTGCCAGCGCGCCAGCCTCTTGCCAGGCCTCTTCCCAGAGGAGCGCGCTCGCGCCCGGGGCCATGACATGTCTGACAGCGTTGCCGTGACTCGAGCTGCCTGTCGCAGCATGCGCTCGCAGCATGGGCGCCCGCGCATCAAGCACACGCAGGCCCGAGCAGGGTTCCTGCGCGAGGCTGCTTTTTGGGCTCCACCAAGCCTACGCCCCCCGGTCGCTTTTCGCTCTCCCAATACGGCAACAATCCACACGCGCGCTCGAGCCACCTGCTTCGAGTAGGCCTGTTCAGGCATGTCCCGAACGGCACTCGATCCCCGGTTGCCATGGCGGGCGCCTCCTATCGATCCCCCGGGTCTGCCTGCTGCACGGCAAAGCAAATGCCCATTGGCTGGCACACGAAATATTCCGCGAAAAAAGCCTTCACGGCTGCACTGCTGCAAGCCCTCCAATATCGCAGAATCCAAGGGCGTCCAAAACCAAGCCCTCTGGCTCCGTCACTCGCCTGGCCGTCGCACCACGCCCGTAAAAGTCGCTTCGCAAGCACAGTACTCCACCAGACGTCATACTGCCAGTAAGGGAAGCCTCAATGACCTGCAGCCCCACTAGATGTGCCCTTTCGTCCGCCAGCTTTGTGGATCACTGAGGCCTAGCCCGTTGTCGCACGCCTGAGCAGACCACTGAACGCGTGGGGAAGAGTCGTCGCTACGGAGCAAGCATTGAAGTTGAGCAGCAAAGGGCGGTCCATCGTGACTGTCGATGTGCTATCGTTGCGACCCCAAGTTCGTCAATGCATGATTGTTCACCGGATTTTACACCAGCCATCAAGTATCTGGAGCGGGGAAGCAACGCAACAAAAGCACACGTGCGTTACAGAAAAAACGTCCGCCTGAGCGAACACCAATGTTGTGTAACAGCTCGACTTGAGCTCACGATACTGCTGATCACTGCTCGAGCAGCATTCCCAATCTCGCATCTCTCGCAAAGCCAATACCGTTACTTTAACCGAGAGGCCAAAAAGCAACTTCAAACACCGAAAACGACCCGTTCATTAGCTTTTGAGTCTCGTACTTCTAGGTTGCTTGTCATACCATTCTCGGATGCTCAAATGTCACCTCGCAGGTACGCTCTCCTCGAGCTATGCAAGTCCATGTATCGACTGGGCAGGCTACGTGGGCGTGATTCACTAGGTACGAATAATGCAAGTCTTTCATGTTGATCACGGACGGCCTCGCAGCCGCACAAACGACCCCTGTCTGTTCCAAGGCGGCTCGTCGTCCAGGCTTACCCATAAAGGCCGTGATCTGCACAAGGATCGGTTGAATTTTCCCAAGCCGCTCACAGCACGCATGTGTGCTTGGTCGAGCGTTGACTACGTGGTGGGTTTGCTTTTTGAGCATTGAGATTGCCTGATAGAGACGTTTTTGACCCTGTTCAATGGCTACGGGGTCAGGTGAATAAGCACGCCATTGAGGTATCGCGCGATGTCGTAGCAGCCAGACAGGCGAGTACAAGCACCCGATCGTGAAGCAGTACTTTGGAAAGTAACGGTCCGGACGACAACAGCGTATGTATGCCATGAAGTAAGTACGTGCCGCGGCACAATGTACCGTGAACCCAATCCTGGATAACATTCAAGCTTGACGTTTGACATACGATCGCCGCGTTCCAGGCCGAAATCTACTGCGATTATCTTCTGTCGTTTGGACTTAGACTTCAGTCTACTGCCAGGTCCGCATGTTACAATATCTACCAATGATCTGCAAAGGTCATTGTGGTCGGGACAAGGTCTGCGCAAAGCTAGGTACTCACTCGAACATTGGTATAATGTGTATAAACAAGCGCCAGAAGATCACTTCCCACAACAGTTCTGCCGAAGCTAGATACATAAGTCTCGTACTTACCGCCAAGCAATCTTTCCGAGCTGAGATTCTGGTGGTGGGCGTTGAGCCCAACAAATTCCCCATCTGCGAGGTGATGGAGATGGCACAGCTCTAACGAGCGCGCCGTTCACGGAGCATGTCCGTAGCTGCCGCCATGAAATCGCCGACCGCTCATGCCCAGTTTTCCCAAGTCCGCACTACGAAGTATCGTTGCACTCGCGGTCCTTTCACACACACGGCATGGCATGGCAAGCATGTTATCAAAGCTCGCCGAAGAAGTCCAAATATGAGGATCTTCGCCAGATTTGATAAGCATAGAGCATCAGGCTTTACCGTGTGAAGGTTTGCGCAAATTGCTGGTTCCTCTTTGGGTCGGCTAACCCATGTCTGAAACAGCGACGGGCTCTGCTCACCCGAGCTCTAGCGACCCAAGGACATGGGAACACTTAGCAGCCTTGGATAAAAAGAGCAGTACGACCGATGCATGAGTACCGAGGCGTGGGATGACTTGACGGAGAACAGCACACTGTTCGTCAGGTGAACGGCTCCAGACGTGATCGTGAGGCACGGTCACTGTGATTGACGACCGAGCTCACATGACGCGCAGCATCCTCGCCACGAACGACTCACTTCGTGTTGCTTGATTGCACAGGAATGAAGCGGCCAGTGTACGGCGAATTCGTCATTTGGGTCGCGATTATATCGGCGCAATCGTTCAGTCGGCAGATACCGTCCCTGGTCATGCTCGTCCCAAAGATCTCTTGGAGAAGGATTCAAGTTCATCAAAATACCCCAGCCAGCCAGTGTCTTCGACGTGAGGGGATCCACGCATGTAGCGCATGCGCTCTTTAGTCGACATGGATGATGCACGTGGTACTGACGCGTTCCCAAGAGCAACGCTTTGTTGGAAGCAGGCTACGAAACGCACTATCAATGCCACAGGCGGCCATACAATATCGCAATGTGCGATCTACGGTTAACAATATACTATATATGTGCGACATCGGGACCGCCAGAGCCTGATCCCGGACTGCTTTCACCTTATCGTGCGCCATACCTGCTGATTATCAGTTGCGTCAGCTCTGTATCGCTCCTATATCCTGGGTACCGCCGAAAGCTATGCAGTCGCAATGATTAAATGAAGCACTCACACACGCATCATCACGGCAGTTCCAGCACACATGATGGCTTACTGAACACGAACAGATAGTCTACAAAAGAGCTGCGCTTATTCCCCATCCCAATCCAGAGCACCTCCTTTCTCAGGTGCCCCTTGCAAACACGGCGGCTCGATCGTCCAGGCGGACAGAGTGTCGCCGCTCAGACTCCTTCGCGCAATCACCATCTGCAAATATGAGGCGGCATTGCCGCGTAACGGTAATGGTACCAGTCAGCACGTTGACCCGTGCCAGTGCCGTTTATTAGGCTGAGCTTGTGGGTCATTGGGCTGCGCCGCATTGACACATTACTTTGCCCCTGCAATCGGAAGTATGGCATGCAAATTCTTTCAAGCCTGTGAGTCCTGCGCAAATACCACCGTCGTTGAAGCACAATTTGAATGTGATCCAGCGCAAAGATGATGTGAGATCGTCCTTACTTTACCTCTGTCTCGGTACCGTGGTCAGGATCTTCAGAAGGGATCTGAAATGTCTGCCCGACGCACTCTCTTGAGGCGCCGTGTGCTTCACAGGCAAATTTCGCTGCTAAGCAGATCTTGCGTTCCCAGGGAGGCTGATAGGATGATAACGCACGAGTGTCAGGGGTCGTGAACCTTCGACACGTCCCTGGCACCACCTCTACTAGAAGGTTCACTCCAAGGTTTTTTTCGAAGGGCTACGCTGAGATCATCAGCATCCGATACCTCTTCAAAGGATCAGCAGTTTTCAAGCGGTTGCTCTTCATTCACTAGTGCAAGTACGGCCGCGAGTACGAATGGACGAAAGTCACTTGCCACTGCACCTGCATCTCTGCAAGGAACATACGTGCCGTCGAGGAGCAGAGTGTCTCGACTTTAACATGGAATTCATACATGCGTTGAGACACTGACCGAGTTGCAATGTGCATATTGTCAATGCTATAGTATGACACACGTGACCACCGCAATGGTGAAGTCACCCGGCGGTTCAAGTGCAGATTTCCTGACCGGACTACGAATGCGTACTTGATACCCTTAAAGAGGACGATTGAAATCGGCTGCATGCCGAAAAGACACGCCCGAACGCCTGTTCACGAAGTCCGACCTGTATGTCGGAAATACCATGATCCACTATAGGTCAGCATACCTATAAGACCGTCTCACGACACCCGATGCACGTCACTTCCCGACCCCAACTCGCCCTCTGATTGGAGGAACAACTGCACCTCCACCATCTCGTACAGCGTCATCTCCAGAAAATCCACGAGATTGCTATTCCTGGCCCATGTAAGATGAGTACAGAAGCCACTGCGACGAACAATGACAGGCAGGCTGCCACAATTTGCCCAAACAGGTAGGTTTGCAACCAACACGTCGATGGCTGCTATGGAGATCCTGTGCGGCGTATTACAGCTACGACGTGCGTACCGTCGAGGAATAGCCATCCTGGGCGGCTCTTCTGCACCCACTGCGCCTCCGTATTCATCTCCAAACTCATTTCGACGAGCCGAATATGCCAGATAAAGAAAGAGTGCGGTGAGCCATGGACGGCTGCTATGGAGATCATATGCATCTTATTTCAAACTCTTCCTTTCACTCATCTCCAGACTTATATTCTGGCAGCTTGGTCACGTCTGCTTCGCCTCAGAGAGTCAGGTTACCCGAATTAACCTGCCGAAAGAGGTAGGTCTCCAGGAAGGTGTTGATAGCTGATATAGAGGTCATATTGAGTTCGTTCTAACTTCATCTCCACAGCCACTTTCTCTTTACGTGTCGGGCGCCAGCTTTTTTTTCCCGGAGTCATGGTACCTCCTCTATGAGGTAGATTTCGAACAAGACGTGGAGTTCTGCTATGGTGATCATATGGCTCTACTCACAAAAGTAGTAGTACTTTCATTACCACAGCCACCTTATTTTGATACCTTCTCAGCTTCGGTCTCGAGAGTCATGGTAACAACCCCACCTCCCCCAAGAAGTATGTTTCAAACAACACGCAGAACGCTGCTATGGAGATCATATGAACTCATCTCAACCTTTCATCTTTCTCTCACCGGTAAACCCTCGCTCTTCCACTCTCATCAAGCACCTACTCCAATTTCTAGGACCACGGCAAATCTCGAGCTACCGCAAACGGCAAGTCAGACAAGATGTTGAACGCTGCTATAGAGATCATGTGGCGCCCAAGGTGGACGCTCTTCCCACAGCCCATCCATCTCATCCTCTAAATTTCACAATCCGCACAACCCACACCAAGTCGCAAGAACAACTCCACACCGAAGGACTTCAGCTGACTTATGAACCCCCCCCCCCC
>JUDZ01009627.1:0-32618 GCA_000812845.1 Stagonosporopsis tanaceti | reverse complement strand
GCAACTCAGGAGTTTGGTATCATCTACTTCAATTCGGATTCGGCCGCTATGGTCGAGACGTTCCCGGACACGCATAAGCCGATTTTCTTCTCAGCTAAGGACGCCCTTGCCGCATGCTGGCACAGCAAGTGCAAAAAGATATCCATTCTCTGTCAGCACATGCAAGTCAACCTTGGTTTCCAGTCGGCAGGCGAGGCTCGCAGTTTCTTAGATACATTTGAAGATGCGGCATCGAACATGCAGAACCTCTCTTTCTGTACTTATGAGCATCACAGTATGCAAAAATTCAAAGAGAGGAGCTTCGATATGGCCAAGGAGAAGATCGGTGGCCGTGCCTTTCAGCATTGGATGGACGCGCATGCACCTTCGTCAGAATGGCCAAGGTATGCAGGGAACTATGACGACACAGACACCATATTGACATTTACAGCCTACGTAAGACTGGCGAATACTCTGACTTCACCATCATCGCAGGTGACAGGTCCTTCGCGGTGCATCGTGTCAAGTGAGTGTATAGCCGCACGATTATATGCAGGTCTAATGATAGCTGGAAGGTTATGCAAGGAGTCAGACTATTTCCAGGCTATCTGCAATGGTAATTACGCAGTAAGTGCTCCTTCTTCAATTGTTAGGACTGCGTCACTGACACTCAGACCAAGGAAGCTCACGACCGCTCGGTCAAGCTCCCCGAACCTGGGCGCATCATTGACACCATGCTCGACGAAATGTACGGCACAGACAACTCAACAACCGGATCCCTCTTCACTGGCTTCGCTCTACAGTCAGAGTTGCAGAAAGATCTTGTACTGGACGATCTACTCCACTTGTTCATGGCAGCTGACAAGGTACGGCCCCCACGACGACACACACCAGAGCAAGACTAATGAAATCCACAGTACAACCTCGGGAAGATCAAGACAAAGGTCGCTAAAGCTATGATAGACCGCATGCCCTTTGTGCATGATGTTCTGACCGTCGTTGAACTCGCGAGCTACATCTACGACGATCATTGCCCGCAGGTTGACCATGGTCTCCGCAGAGCGATACTGTCGCAGCTTCATGCCAGGATGCCATCGATTGTCAAGGACGTAGCGGCATGGGAAGAGTATTCGGGCAGCAAGGCTGTGATGAGGGCATTTCACGCGCATGTATTCAGCGATGGCGCGCCGGATACGTCTCACGAAGCAAATTCCTCCTCGCAATGCCTCAGCCCTCCTGCGACTCCGATCGGAGGGAAGAGAAAGCGTATCTCGTGAGTATCAGGGTTCGTTGCAAATCTTGCTTTGGTGGAAGAGCCAGTCTGCAGAAAAGGCGTTGTACGGTTGGCTGGCGGCACAAGTGAAGATTTTTGATCGCTTCGAGGAATTTCTAAGCAGGCAGGAAGCGGAACTGTCGCGGACGCGGCATTGGAAGTCGAAGGAGATTCGGTACGGACAGGTACACTGAGAAAATAATGGAAAGCACCCGCCGACTGGCTCATAGTCGGATATTAGAGACTCAATGATACCAGATCTCCACATCACCATTACCAATCCTCCCATGTTAAAGGCGCACAAACCCCTAACCGCAAACAACTCAATCATCTCTTATAGTATGTCCTTCCCTAACCACTTCCTCTCCGTCCACATACATGTCCTGTATATCGTACGTCCCAGGGTCAGCGCATGCAACCATACACGAGCTGGTGTAGTGGGTCGGTAGAAGCCAGATGCCGGTTCGTACCATATACTCGTTCAGTCCTGAGACACCATCCTCAGCGTCTTTTGCAGGATCTGATCTGGTGGGGATGTGTGAGGGCATATGGTAGTGGCTTCAGACCGGTATTTGTTTATGTGGGCATCACTCTCTCCTGGACGGGGCGACTCTTGACAGACGAGGTGCACTCGCGTAGTGTAGGCAGCACGAGGACGAACATAGAAGGAGCTTTGAAAACATATCCCAGACGGCCGAGTTGTGTAGAATCTTAAGCATGAGCTCCACTCAACTATAGAACAGAAGTCAGGTTGGCCATGGTACGAAAACATGTAGTTTTTGGCCGCTGCGTGGTGTGCTGATGCTGGAACTGCATCCGCCGAGCGACAACTAACAGGGAACATGAAAGACTATGAAATCATTATCATTAGAACTATACATCTAGCGAGTGACCATCCAATGTCGTCGGGTATCAAGAAAAGCCATCCATCCTGGTATCGAACAGTCCTAAAAGCAAAAAAGCAACCTTTAAATATCATCCGCCGTCATGCCTCGTTCCCCATCAGATCTGGCGAATGCCACGTTTCTACATGTTTTCAATGACCCTAGAGTTGATCGCACTCTGGAAACCGTGGTTGCCTTGTCCGTACTCCTGCTCGGCGGAGCTTTGCACGCCCATGTTTGAGCCCGGGTTGTTGTTGTAGTTGCTGGGACCCTCACCAGCGGCATCAGCTTGAGCGAGCGCGCTCTGAACGGTTAGGTTCTGGGCGGGCAGGAATATGACCTGAATCGAATTAGCGGCGCTCTCATTATCCTGGGTGCACAGCGAAGCTTACCTTTGAGTTGGCGGTCTTGGCCATTGCTTGCATGGCCTCAAGGTACCTGATCTGCATGGCGGGGGCAGACGAAAGGATATCAGCGGCCTAGCACATGTTAGTGTAAGTTTACAGCACTGAAGACTTCTCTTTTGGAACTCACCTGGCGCATGAGTTTGGCAGCCTCGACCTCGGCGCGGGCGGCAATAACCTTGGCCTCACCAGTACGCTTGGACTGGGCAGCCATCGAGAGCGAATCTTGCAGATCCTGGTTGAAGATCAAATCCTTGATGAGCATGGATTCAACTTCAACACCCCAGCCGGCAGAGGTTTCCTCGATAATCTCGCGGATCGACTGCGCAATCTCCTCACGGCGCTCGATAACATCCTGGAGTACGCGGGCACCAACAACGTGGCGGAGGGTTGTCTGCGTACGTTCAACGAGAGCTTGGCGGATGTTGGCAATACTGAAGGCGGCCTTGTGGGGCGAGGTGATGCGGTAGTAAATGACTGAGGTAAGCTGCAGAGAAACGTTGTCCTTGGTCATGCAGACCTGCTTGGGAACCTCGACGATCTGGATCTTGACATCGACCTGGACAAGCTTCTCGGAGAGAGGGTTGATGTAGACAAGACCGGGATCAACGGCGCGAGCGAATCGACCAAATTTGGTGACAAGACCGACGTTGCCTTGGTTTACGGGCTGGTATGGGTTGGGGCAGCAGATGCAGCAGGGGATTGCACCGAGGGTACCGACGATTCCACCAAAAGTATTGACCTGAATGGTGTAAGTTATGGATAGGCAACAGTCAGGCGATCAACTCACCATTCCACCATACCATCCGTGGCTGTCGGCATCAGCATCATCCGGCTCGATGACCTTTGCATAGCTGGGCTGCAAATCCTCGCGACGAGGAGGCTGGACCTTCACGATGGGCTCCGGACGAGTAGCAGAGCTACCGTTAGTGCCGTTGACGGGCATTGGAGCCTTGCCGTTGTCTTCCATTGCTGTTGCGTTTGTATAGATGCTGTGACTGTCTAAAATGGGTCGCGATGAAGATGTTGTTGACTCAGCAATCGTGTGTGAATCGTTCATGTAGGGTGGACCCATGGTGGGTTGTCGTTGCTGCTTTATACACGATGCTTGGACAGCAGAGTGGCTGCGGGGGAACTTGAGTAACACTGACCCCTGCACATGCATGCTGCCTCGCTAAGACCTTGGCCACCTTCTTGGAGGCTGTGCTGGGAAAGCAACATGAAGAACCTGAATGCAATCACCATGGGAACAGCAGCAGCACCACATCTCGTTGGTCGTGTTTGGTATCAAATTGTACCTCAGGGAAATGCGATTCTTGTGAATCCATCGCGATCAACTCTCTGCCGTGTCTCGCTGGATGGCGCTCGTTTCAAACTCGGAATGCTTCGTGGAGTCAACGCCGATAGCAGGTCTGAGCGCCACGTGAGATCGGCATAGCAGTCCAAGGCCACCCATCCGCAGCTCCAAGCAGCCCACAGGTCGGTTAACACGGGTGCCTCAATATTTCTAAACCCAAAGAGCGAGCACTGGTGCGCTTTGTGACGTAGTTAATTCGTTGTGAGTCTGCCTAGGAGATTTGCGTCCTCCACACAGATATCGCCTAGGGGGCGTTCGTAGCATTTCCAACGTCAATACGTCAAGAACTCGCGCTTTCGGCACGCCGAGCACATCACGCGCCACGGGTTTAGCGCACCCTGGTCTCGTCTGATTCGGCTCAGCCTTACCGGTGGCGTAGTAGTGTCGAACATGGAAGCATCAAAGAAGCTTGAGCGTGGCTTATGTCCGTTCAGAGCCTCGGGCAAGCAATAATGTCTCGCGGTCGATGGTTTCGAGGCCACGGAGATGGCGGGACCTGAGCACGGTGGGAATAACGGCGCAGCGGCTCAGTTCATCCTCCGAGCAAGATTGCTGGCTCGCCTGATGTGCTAAGATACGAGGCTGTACAACCGTGCTGTCCATGATCCTTGTTCTTATTCCCACCCTCCTTGCCGATGTACATAACAACCTCAAATGCACTGCAATCTGCCTGAGGTCTGCCACGTATCTTCGTACATATTCCAAGCAACTCAAGATCGTACTCTTCGTGTCGGTTCTTGACCGGTGAGTGTCTCTCTGCGTTGGTTTTGCACTGCCCCGTTGAGGCCTTTTTCCAAGATGAAACTAAATAGCTCACCGTGTAGCTTACTATGATCACTTGTCCACCTCCTGCTCACCTCACTACCAGCGGCTAAGTTGCGGAGCGGCGAAGTAGCATAGCCAGTATTGCTAACACCGACTTCGTGACCGAACTGGCCCTCCGCCGCACCGCAGCATGGGATGTGTAGGCGTGCCATACAACACAAATAGATTTTGCTTCTGGACGTCAGCCCAATTCTACAATCGTAGAAATTGATCATGGGGTGCGCAGTGTATGCATGGTTGGTGCCAAAGTATGTTCCCACTTGCAGAACTGCCAGCGTGCAATTGCCATTAACGATTCTGGCGCATTTCATAACGGAAAGGCGTTTTGCTGGCGAACGTTAGACGTTAGTAAATGAACGCCTTCTCTTCCTCGCAGAGTAGACTACTGAGAAGGTGAGTGCACTCTGTCCTTGAGATTATGGTGGGATTATGGCATATGTTCCTCACATCAAAAGTATTTTTCACCCGTTGTTAGAAGACTTGCAACAGGAGTCATGGTATCAATGACCGTGATAGACTGGAGCTGGCAATATCACTCCATGTTGATCAGCTCCCGTGGCTCAAACTCACATCAATTAACTATTCTGAAGTCACCAAAGATCATGATGTGATACATAACCAAAGGTGGCCACCACAGCCATCACAGTGCGAAAGGTCAAGATCGAACTGCACAACCACTCCAACACAGTGTGAACTACTAAACATTATGCGACACACTCCTAGGTAGCACATAGCCACACCTCCGACCAGATCTAGTGTTCTGCTACTCATTGCTATTGTGCGCTGCCAGCATCGTCTATATAGACGTCATCGACTTTCAACCTCAGAATACACAAACAGCATTACACTCAAGCTCGCAACCGCGATGTTGAACGAATATAAAATGCAACAACGCGACATCAACTTCGATGAGAAGCTGTACCGTGTCCGCGGAACACAATGAGGTCAGCGGCCCTGCATTAGGCACGCTAGCGCCACCTCCCATTCACGGCTCCCTTTACCTCTGCACTTTCGCGCCCCAAACCCCCGTTCAACCAACCATACAATCCAGTCCAATTAGATCCAGTCTCGTCTTTCCCAAATTCTCAACAGCCCACAACCCAAACCAGAAGTTCCCGCCATGGTCGACAATCTGCTCAAGCGCGCGCCCAAGAACTCGGCGCTGTTCATCGCCTGCAACGTCGCGGTCGTGCTCTCATGGGGAGCGTGTATGGGCACTGTACGGCGAGCGCGACTGAACAAGGCCGAGGGTGGGGCGTATGCAGTGAAGTTCAAGGAATGGTAAGTCGGGGCGTGCTGTGTGGATGGATGGCTTTGTGTTGACGCCGTGTGCAGGATACGGGAGGATTAGCGTTGCGTGTGTACTTGGATTCCGCGCATGTTGTGTTGACTATCTACATTTTTTTGGGGGGAGTTTGAGTGCGGGTCTGGGCGAGGTTTCCCAGTGCTGCTTCGCTGTACCCTTTCTCGCCATCTCGCGCGTATCCTACCTACTAGGCGATTGCAGCTCTGAACAACTGAATTTATGGTTTCCAATCTGCAAGCTTGATTGGCGGATCACTCACCTGTTTGACTTATAGTTTTTGAATCTATGCAGGCGGCATACAGATCATCATTAACTGGTCAGATTCCTGCCAGTGCTTTATTCACTGTTGATCATAATTTTTGCCGTCACCTTAAAGGCTGGTTATAGAAGCTAAGTAATTTGTACAACATCGACAGAACTTCATGTCAGAGAATTTTTCGCAAATAGTTATGTGCAGGGAGTGGTGCATGCTACATGCTAGACTCAATAATGTTCGACAGTTCAGCTGTATCTGCAGGTACCGAGGGCTACAACAATTCTTATTGAAGCTGAGATTTTGCTAAAATTTACCAAAAATTCTACGCGTATCTGATACCCTGACGCAGTCTATCCACAGGACACTTCAACATATGCTGGAGTAACAGTCTAACAATGGTTCCGCAAGGCACAGGCCACACGTAGGTAACGAGTACTTATTTCGTTGTCCACCTCATACAGTGTGACCACTTGAAGAGTATCACAGCCTGGTAACGCCAACATGGACGCAAAATTCAGTGCACTGGAGATCTCCAGTACAGCCCCCGAGTGCGGTTTACTCGACCTACCAACGGAACTGCACCTACAGATCGCGACGTACATCGTCGGCGACGCAAAGAACATCGACTATACGCGTCGCCTAGTGGATCTCGCTCTCACATGTCGGAAGCTAGCACCCGTCGCGCAAGAAGCTCTTTGTATCGCACCAATCCTGCAATCAGGCAAAGTCGCCCACTTTCTAGAATTCCTCTTCGCCAATCCCAAGTTGATCTCGAGAATCGAAGACCTCACCATCGAAACCCGCGAGACGCAGGACGGCGACATCTGCAGCCTACAAGTCGCCCGTCTCGACCAGCAACTGCTGAGGCACTGCAAATGTCACATCCGTGCCTTGCCTGTTAGCAAACAGCACCAGGACACCTTGATCGGCCTGGTCAGACGTCGTCCCATAAAGAAGCACGGTCATCTCCTTGCCCTCGTCCTCACCATGCTGCCAAACCTCAAGCGCTTGTATACCGGGGGCAGCGTTCTGCTCAACATGCCCTTCCTGCGCGCCATCTTCCGCGACGAAGAAACAGCGACGGGGCAAGCCTCTGGCTGGGACTCCACAGAGCCGGATCTGAGCTGGATACTGGCCCTAGTGGGCCCGCAGCTGACCGCGCTCGAGCTGCCCATCGACCTGCGCCGCACATACGGACAGAGGTGGATGCTGCCCAGCCTCTGCAAACTACCAGAGCACTTTCCCAATCTAACGTGGTTGAGCGTCCCGCAGAGGACCACGGCGCATCGCACGAGCACGACGAGTGCGGACTTGATTCCACAGAGGCTCTCGACACTGATCCTGTCCGATGCGCCTTGCATGTGCCTTCATGCATTCGAGCGGGGGCTGCGCAAGCCCGATGGCTCCCTGATGGAAGCGTTCAGTGCGCTGAGGACTGTGACGGTTTATCATCGGTGCGCGACGCGGGGGACGAACAAGAAGGCTTTTCGCCACTTAGCAAGGGCTGGGGTCGAGTATGTGCAGCATATCCAGCAGTGTTTTCCGAGGCCTAGAGACGCAGCATGGCATCCGTGGAAGTATGAGATGCAGGAAACTGGATTGCTGGAGGAGAGGCCGAAGCATCATAATTGTGGGAGGGAGGGTCAGAGCGATGAGTGAGGACTGTAGGCTGTATATGTGTGGGGCAGTGGTGCATTGTATGCACGATACCTGGGCGAAGGGGGAAAGCCTCATCCGTCTTGTTACGGCAGTTACGTCTCAGCCACGTGAGTGACACTTACTTGATTCGACGTATGCAACTCTAGTATGATCACCATCTGCGACCATGGTCAGCTCAGGTCCCACCAGCCAAGACCGATACGTGAAGTGGAGAATGGAGGCAAAGCTTATTTCATGCGGAAAGTGGAGCCCAGGCAAGGTCAACAGGGTACTCAAGGGGGCTTGACATGCAGCCTGGTAGCATTGCGCAAAGCAAGCACACATCAAGGACAGCACATGTATATCCAATTCAATTCTCATATCAACACAAGCCGAGCCTCCAACCAGCTCTCAACTAACTAGCTCAATCCTACAATTGCAACAAACAGCCACAAAAATGAACGAGGCTGCACTTCGTCAAACGCCATGCTCTACGTGCCTCGCAAAGGACGACACGGAATCAGACCCAAATATTTCCAGTATGGTGAACAAGTTTCCAAAATGTGCGCGTGCTGGTTCCGTCTAAACGGCGCCTTTTGAGTAACGCCAATGCCATGTATGTGTGGTGCGACGGTGGAACGATGGGAAATAATGCGAGGTATTTACAGCGGTGAATCGAGACAGTGATTTACCAAGTTTCCTGTATTTATGTTAGTGAATGAGTCGAATCGTAGGATATTGTGGGTTGGCTTACGGCAATGTACTGGCCATCGTTCTTCTTGTTGGCCCAGAACTCGTGGGCTTCCTCGCGACTGAGGTTACCCTTCTGCATCGTGATGTCAATCAGAGCTTCTTCGACGCCCTCGCCCATGCCCTTGCTACTACCACAGACGAAGATGCGGCCGTCGAGTGCGTTGATGACGAACCAAACGATGTCGGCCTGCATACGCACTTCGTCTTGGACGTACTTGGCCTCGGTCTGACCGCTGATGCGCGTCTTGCGGCTCTGAACGACCTTCTTGATCTCGCGCTCGTGGTCACCGAGCTCGCCCGAGTAAAGCTCGTCCAGCATAGAATCGCGGACACCCTGGATCAACCAAATTTTGTTGGCACAGTTCGCGTTCTTGAGCCTGTTCAAAATGAAGCCTCGGAACGGAGCCATGCCGACGCCAGCGCCAATGAGGACCATGGGACCTTCACCACCAAACTGCTTGGACAGGGGGTTGGCCATGAGACCGCGGAACATTGGCACGCGAAGGTCAAGGATTTCGCGAGGATCAACGCCTTCCTGCTCAGCAGTTATGAACTGCTGGGCCAGACGCTCCATGAAGCCACTGCCAACGCCTGTGCGGGTAGCGCCGGTTGCGTGCCAATCCGGGGTCTCATGGATAGTGACAGCCATTTCGATCAGGCGGCGCGTGCCAGGCAGACCAGGGCGGGCAGACGAAATATGAGGATCGTTCGAGAGCGAGTAAAATCGTGGCATGAGTTGTGTGAGGACGGAGAGAAGGTTGGGTAGCGGGGGCTTCGAAGACGGGAAAGCGCTGAGGATCTGCGGGATGGTAAGATGTGAGGTAGTGCGGAGGTCGCAGAAAGCTGCTTGGCCCTGTGCCGAGCAGAGGTACTCCAAAATCTTCTTCTCGTTGGGCGCGTCGGCAAACTCTGCCATGACGCGGAGAAGGTTCTTGGTCGGTGGGCTTGACTGAATGTCCGCACACCAGGTGAGCAGCTCACGGCGCGTGGTGACTACCTCACGTGGCTCGTCCTCGCCCCAAATCGTAGGCCATCGTCCAGATTTGGTCTTGAGTGTTACTGGCTTGTCGCGAACAAACTTTGGTACACCAAGGAGATCGAACAGCTCGTTGACCAACTCCTCGGCATTGGGTGGGCAAATGCCAATGGCACCGCCAACTTTGAAGTCAACGCCACCCTCATCAGGGTAGTCTGTAACGTCGATGTCGAAGTGAATCGTCCGCTTCTCGGCTCCAGGCTTGGTCAACTCGCGAGCGTGGTACAGCGGCGCTGAGTAGACGTTGTACGGCGGGTGTGGCTGGACGTACTCGGGCGGCGTCTTATGGACCTGGGAGGCGTGTTTGACCTCCTTGGACGACAGAGGCTCAAAGGACATGTTGACTGGCGGCAGCGGTGTTGTGTCGGTGAGCTCGCTGTCGAGAGCGAGAGGACCGATCTTGAGGTCGAGGCTCCTAAAGGCAGCATTGTCGGGGATGACGACAGGGAGGAACGACGGTAACGATGTGTCTGGCTGAAGGGTCTTGAGCAGACAGCAGCCGCCGCCACAGCATTGGCTGATGAGCTTGGTGGCAGTCTCGCCGTTGCCCAGTATCCTTTGGATGTCCGCAGGGCTGTCTGAGATGAGCGTGGTCGAGGCGCGTCGTGCGCGCGTTTGGCCATTGAAGTTGACGGCGGCAGTCGGAAGGTCCTCAAGCTTGTCGACGATCTCCTCGACGGCCTGGTCGGGCTCGGTGCTGGGCGTCATGGGCGCCTCAGAGTCGTCGCTGCTGTTCTGACTCCATAGTATCGACTCACCCGACGACTTGGGCGATGTGTGCTCGGGCTGGGACGGGACGCTCGCCGGCTTGACAACGAGCTGGGGCACTCCGCGCGGCTCCGAGGGGATTGGGTCGTCAGGGTGCGAGGTTGCGGTGGTGGGCAGCTGGTGCTGCATGGCGGCGGTCGAGGAAGCCATGGCGCGCTGGCGTGGAGGAACGAGGAAGGCGGGCAGGCGTGCTGCGGGCGCGACAAAGGGGGCTATCAAGCGTCGTCATGGTTAGCACGGTCTTACTCAAGCATTGGCTGCGACCAGCAAGCAGTGACAGCAGCGCGGAGAGCAGCGCGGTGCATTTCTCATTGCTTTGGAAAACCGCGGTGCGCGGGGTGATGCGTCGTCGGCTTATCTGATCATGGCCAGCATTATCTGATCGTGGGCTGCATACCTCCTCGATGTGGCTGCACGCGCCAAAGTGGCAATCGGATGCAAGATCGTGACAGCCGCCGTGTCGTCTGCAATGCGGTGAGAGTCGACACTTTGAAGGGAAATCAGGGGTGCAGAGTGCAGTAGCTGTGGAAGGCGGCAGTTTGGCTGAAAAAGATGTCAAGAGTGGGTGCTGGATGGTGACGGCACCGTGGGCGTTGCGCTTCTAAAACTATGCCGATCCAAGAGCCCGTCTGCGAGGCTGAACGATTATCAGCGCTCGATCGGGTAAAGCAGGATAGAAGGAAGGCGGGCCAGGTCCGCGGCTCGGCAGTGGGAAGACCGCTTGGGCAGTCGCACGCCGAACTCTTTTCCAGCCGGCAACTTGTCTGCTGAGACGCGGTTGAGCTCTCCTGACCTTAACCGTGCCCGCCATCCGCATGCTTGACCGCTCTGCTGCGCCGTTATTTTGGGCAGCTGGAGGAGCTCAGTGACTTGACTATTGCAAACTACAGCCAGGAGGTATTCAGCCAAGCCTTAACTGTATCTCAAGCAAGTAATCTCAAGCAAGTAAAGGAGGTGCAGCCTTCTGTATCTGTTATTATCTTACATCGCTCACTCAATATCGTTACAACGGCCTCATTATTTAGACTGGTGTTCAAGACTGCGATCCTGTTGTGACATACGGACTCAGCACACTATGGCGCAGGGCACCGAGCCAATCGCGGTGTGCTCCGCATCTGATAACCCAACGTAGCACAGCAATACAGCATTGGACCTTAATTTCTCACTTCCTGTCCCAGCCGCAGCCTCAGCCGGGCTCTCGCTCTGCCTCACCGTGTCCAGCATCTGCGTCCTCCGCTGCAGCACCGAGCAAAATACTTACGACGTATGCGGCCCATTGCGTTGGCATATTGTGCCGCCGAGTCCGAGGAGTTGGGTTGCCCATCTGGCTCTGAGCCGCAAGCAGATCCCCCAATATTCCATGCAGTATTCCACAGAGCACTCCATACAGGTTTCACCCATTCCAGATACTTCTTGTCCTCTGCGACTCCACGGTGACATCTGCAGGGCTTGCGTAGGGACATTCGACTGTAAAAGCTCCGAGGGTCTGCCAATTCGCGCTTCTCAGGTATTATGGCCGAGGCTGCGTCTCCCAATGGTCAGTAGCGGGCCCACAGGCTTACTCGAGGCCGTTCACGCACTCTTATTAGATAACACACTATGTACACAGTCGGAAGTCCCAGCTATCGGCGGATTTCCCATTCGCCCCATCTGATAATCGTGAGATCATCGACAATCTGAAGGAAAAAAAAAGTCCCCGTTTCGCAACCCTTCCCCTGAACAGTGTAAAAGACTAGCATCATCGTGCGCTAGCCCGGCATAATTATCAGATGAAGAAGGTTGATTCTGATAAACACCGACATCGGAGCCCTGTACTGTGTAATAATCTGCAGTCCGAGCACGGAGTGTGGGGTTGGCTATGGCGTGCTGTGCCTACTTGCCTTCCTTTCCTTGATCCTTCTTTATCTGATCGTTAGGTAAGGACTACGATGTTGCGACGAGTAAGGATCAGGGTTGGAGGTTGGAGGCGTTCTAAGCCCGGATCCTCGACCCACTATCCAAAGGCTGTGGGTGTCTCTTCTCCGCAGGGTCTCCGCATGCTAGACGAAGGGGTGCGCATAGTGCATCTAGGAGTCTGAATGTTGATGTATCTTCCGTAGACATTTGATGAGAACGAAGGTAACGCCAAAACTCAACGCTGTTGTTCGGCGAAGATGCAGCGTTTTGTGTCGTTGCTGCAAAAGGCAAACATTCTGTTGGATTATTCCTCAGCTCACGCACAACCTGTCTGTTACCAGTGCCTGTTGCCGGATGACAGGAAGGAGGTTTATAAACACTGCTCTTCATTACATCTAAATGTATTCCACTGCTCCATAGCTGTTTTTGTCTTGAGTCGAGCACATTGTAGCCACCACGATGACCTAGCAGCTTGGTATACTTGCGCCAAGTCCTACTAGAGGCCTTCTTTGAGTACGGCCACAGCTACATCAGAGAAGCAGCTGGCTGGAGCCCTCTGGGAAAGTACCATAGGTGGCTTGAATGCCTTGAGAAACTTGGACGTTCGGCCGCCGCACAACAACATCGCCCCAAGTCTGCTCAGCACCACACCGATCACAATGCCCTTTCCCCCCGTTCCTCACGATCCAAGTCTCCACATGACAAGCAGAACAAGCAACCTTCTCCACAACATCCAGCTTCGCCACAACAGTAAGCTGCTCCGGGTACTGCGTCATGACTACAAACATATCCGCCCCGAACTGAGGCAGCATCTGTGCAACACGCCACAGTTCCGCTCGCAGCACATTCTGCGCACCGCACAGGCGCGTGGCCGGGTGGAGGAGTATCAGTTTCAACAGCATAGATCGTAGCGGGTCCGCCTCTGTGGCTCTATGCCCAGTAGCATTGTACAAGGCCTGGACGACATCAAACAAGCCGATCAGACGGAGCAGGTGCGGCTCTTGAGGATGGGTGTTCGCCCAGCTCAGTGACTTGGTGAGGTAGTAGTTTGCGTGCAGCCTAGCCCACATCTTGACGTTGGGACAGGCATACTTGTCTGCGACTTGGTAGACGGTGATGGAGAAGATGGCGCGTTTGCTGAGGGTGAGTTCAGCCGCCTCCGCGTCGTCGCGGTCTAGCCAGGGCTCCGAGATGTGGTACTTGTTTTCTGAGAGGTAGAAGGCACGCAGAACGAGGTGGACGGCTGTTGGATCATCACCGTGCAGACGAATCTCTTTGGCGGTTGCTTCCTACAGTGTGTAAGTTGACCTGCTGTGGACGACTTTGCTTCTCATGGTTACTTACCATCCATCCAGGGCCCAAGAAGGCGTTGTGGAACCAGAGGGATGAGCTTGCGAGGATGACCTTATGCCCGTGGAATATATCGTCTGGACCGTCACCGAAGCGGATGATGACATCTGAGAGCTGGGTGTTGTTCTCCCATCTACGCGCATGTCAGCTGGGACCAAGTGCAAGAAGACGATCAACTTACTGACGCAATCCGACCAGGCGTTGAACTGGCTTTGGCGGGCCACTGGAGTTCTTCCTTCCTGTTACGTGCGGAGAAGATGGAGACGATCGTAGTCCTTGCCGCACGCGGGCTTGCGCGTCAGTCATTTCTTCGTCGGATTGGGGAAAAGACATGTTGGCCGATTGGGCTTGAGAGGTGGTTGAGGTGGTTGAGGTGTTGCTCACGGCGTGCTGTCAGCGGGCTGGACGGGTTCGAGCTTTTGTATTGATCGCGCGTAGGTGGCTCTGGTACCAGTGAAACAGTCGTGGTATGCCCCACTTCAGGCGGCTTGATAAATGGAGCGAGCGGTTCGATGTGTCGTTAGTAGAGGCAGTGTTCATACTTCACTGTTAGTGCTTGACTGTCACTTGACTTGTATCTTTGAAGGCAGCTACACTTGAGAAGGGCCGGTCGAATAAAGCAAACTGGCTGGGAAGCTTGACATGGAGTGTGCTCGTTGCTTATGAAAAGCGTTCTCTTGTCTATAACGACTGAGTACTGATCAATTTACATGCAGCGCCTCGACTGCTGCTGCTATACCTGCTTCCTCTCTTGCAATCTGACTACCTCCCGGAACAAGCGCCATCCCTTCACAACCTCCTTTCTCATCAAAACAAACACCCGCAATCTCGTGCGCCACCCACATCGCTGTCTTTGCATGCAGACTTGGTTCTAACATCCTACCCTCCCTTCTTCCACCATCTACATGGCTCTTTCCTTTTGCGAGCGCCTGGTACACCACCAACTGGTCCCTCATCCACTCATCCACGCATCCGCCATGTTCAATCTCCGCAATCAGATGGTCTGATACGGTTCTGACAATTTGCGGAATGACCCGGTCTGATTTCCCGGCGCGTATGCCACCATCATACAGCCAGTCGCGGCCAAGCTTGAGGCCTGTTGAGGTAGTTGCTACAAGGAGAAGGTAGTACCGTTTGTCGTGATGTGAGTCCTCGAACGTAATATCCGTCTCTGGATACGCAGTGTCACCGAAGATACGTGAAAGTCGCTTCTCAAACATTAGGTCCAGGTTATCACGAAAGTCCTCCTCGCTGTCCTTTGGCGCCAGGATCGTTGCTCGTACGCTTACGATGTACCCTCTCTCAATAAGCTGGAATGCTTGGAGCGCGTGTGTGAGAGGTGTTATTGTGAATGTTGCGCTTCCTAGGCGTGTGCTTCCTGTGGACCAGCCGCGGGAGTGGCATGTTGATGCGACTGTTATACCGATGGCAGAGAGTACGGGTAGAAGAACCTGCTCAACATACTCATATGATGGTGAGTTTGATACGTTGGTGCCGCCCGTGATACGTAGGCGGATTGGTTCCTGTGCGGCGGAGAAGAGCAGGTATGGCAGCACGGCTTGGAGCACGAGGTTGATGCTGCCTGGAGTGCTTTGACTGATTGACACATGCCCTGATGTGATGTCTGGGTGCTGTTGAGGCAGTCGATGTGGTGCAAATATGACCTCCTTGCTCTTCAGGCCTGCACCACTAATGCGCGCGTTGCTGGCCTGTCCGAGCCATAGCATTGAGGTCAAGTGCTGGGCTTTCAGACCGCCGCCACCAGAGCGTTTGCCTCGTATGTTGGTGATCTTGACAGACTTTTGCGTAAGGCTGGAAAGACCAAGAGCGATGCGCAGGAGCTGTCCTCCTCCCTCTAGGGTACTTCCTTCGAGATGGATCGGTTCTGGTTGCTGTGGTGCCATGGTCTCTTGAAAGATTGGCCCTCAAGGCTGTTTGGTACGAATATTGATGGATGATATCTCTTAGATTTACATGCTCGCTCCCGTCTTCTAGTACATGAGTCGATTTGAGCACTCACAACGACGGAGTCATACGCGTGGCTGTGCATGCTGGCCGCCTGACTACAACATTCCAAAGATACGTGAGAGCTCTCGCAGCATTCGACAATACGAATTACAAGCTGCTCAGCATTGTAAGTTCAAGGCATTAGTGTTGTGCTGCGTAATAAATGGCTGGTTGCAGTTATTGGTGTCCACCCTCAGGATTGTGGCGCGTGTGGGAGCCGCAAAGCTTGACTACGGGTATGAGTGACGTTGCGACACCATTCGATTGTCCAAGCGACCTGGGAGCACAGCGCTCGTCTCAAAAGTCCACTTGTACAATAATGTTGACGCGTTGAAGTTGGTAATCTCGCGCCATCTGGAACTTTTACCAATCGGAGCTTCACGTGGTCCGCGCTCTCGATCTCCCGGAATCCTTTCGTCACCACCGAGGCGGAACTTTTCTCAGGAGCTGTTCAGTGCTGAGCTGTCATCGCCCTTGCAGCCAACCTCCCGCCATGTCGAATGCTTCCATAGTGCGCCCATCCAGAATCAGCATTAGGTAGACTGCCCGTCTGCCCCGCGACACCATGCGCGGAACAGCAGCCTTCGCGGCCAAAGCCTGGAATGGCCCGGGGAGTGGAGTTTTGTTCTCCTCCTCCATACAGCCGCGCGTGACGACGAGCTCGCCCATATCAGTGCTATCGAGAGCATTCACCACTACGAAGCCGACGCCCGCGTACACCACCACCTCCACGGCACGATGCGCGAGCAGATGTGCGTCATCTCTATTCCCCGCCTCGGCTGCCTTGCGATTTGCGCCGGCAGGCACCACACGCCGCAATGTCTTCCAGCAGCCTGGGCGCATGTTCATGGCGTCGAGGATCTTGGCCGAGGCCCAGAATAAGACCCCGACAAGACAACGCAAGTCTTACAAGCAAGAGATGCAGGATAAAGGTGCTGTTGATCTTGAGGAGAACGATGGCGAGCCCGAAGAGTCTCAAGGCTTTGTCAAATCAGAGAAGGCAGCAGCGGCGCGACAGGTCAACTTAAGCGCAAAGCTCAGCAAGGAAGGCACCTCGCAAGCAGGCGGTGGCATGGGGGAGATCTGGCGTCTAATCAAGATCGCCAGGCCAGAAGCAGGCACTCTCTCATGGGCATTCGTCTTCCTTCTATTCTCCTCTGCTATCTCCATGTCGATCCCCTTTTCCATCGGTCGCATCCTAGACGCTGCTACTCAAGCCGAGAAATCGGACGGCCTTCTCTTTGGCATGGACATGACAACATTCTATATTGCGCTTGGTTCGGTACTCTGTGCGGGTGCTGCGGCCAACTTCAGCCGCATCGTTATCTTGCGCATTGTAGGTGAACGCATCGTTGCACGCCTGCGATCTCAGCTGTACCGCAAGACCTTCGTTCAGAACGCCGAATTCTTTGACGCGAACCGCGTTGGAGACCTTATCTCCCGCCTTGGTTCAGACACGATCATCGTTGGAAAAAGCATAACACAGAACTTGTCTGATGGTCTTCGCTCGCTGGTCAGTGGTGCTGCTGGATTCGCCATGATGGGTTACGTTAGTTTGAAGCTGACCGGAATTCTTGCCTTGATTGGTCCCCCGGTCGCCGTGGTTGCTTTCATCTCAGGTCGCTCACTGCGGACCCTGAGTCGTAAGATCCAGAAGAACCTTGGTACCCTTACAAAAATCGCCGAAGAGCGTCTTGGCAACGTCAGGACCAGTCAGGCATTTGTTGGTGAAGTACAGGAAGCTTCGCGTTACAATCGTCAGATCAAAAGAATATTTGGCCTTGGGAAGAAGGAAGCCGTAGTTGCTGCGGGCTTTTACGGTAGTACTGGGTTGATGGGCAACTTGACAATTATCGCAATCCTATACGCTGGAGGCGGCATGGTCAAGAGTGGGGTTATCTCTATCGGCGAGCTCTCCTCTTTCCTCATGTACACAGCCTACGCTGGTTCCAGTATGGTCGGTCTCTCAGGCTTTTATGGCGAGATGATGAAAGGAGTTGGTGCCGCCAGCCGTCTTTTCGAACTTCAGGATCGCCAACCTACCATATCGCCAACGAAGGGTGAGCCTGTGAGATCAGCTCGTGGACCAATTGAGTTCAAGCACGTCTCCTTTGCCTACCCTACAAGGCCGGCTGTTAAGATCTTCAAGGACATCAACTTCAAGATCGAACAGGGTACCAACGTCGCCATTGTCGCGCCCAGTGGAGCTGGAAAGTCCACTGTTGCAAGTCTGTTGCTGCGCTTCTATGTGCCAACGGACGGGGTCATTAACATTGACGGACGTGATATCACAAAGCTCAACGCCAAGCAGCTGAGAAGAAAGATCGGTTATGTCGGCCAAGAGCCTGTGCTGTTTTCTGGTACCATCGCAGAGAACATCTCCTACGGCGCCCCGCAAGCAACTCGTGCTGAGATTGTGGCTGCAGCCCGCAAGGCCAACTGCCAGTTCATCAGTGACTTCGTAAGTACAAGGTCGCATCATTCCATGTCCAAGCTAACACAGAGCAGCCTGATGGCCTCGAAACCCATGTTGGTGCACGCGGCACACAGCTCTCTGGAGGTCAGAAACAGCGCATCGCTATTGCGCGCGCGCTTATCAAGAAACCTGATATCCTGATTCTTGATGAAGCTACCAGCGCCCTAGACGCTGAATCCGAAACACTTGTCAACCAGGCCCTCGGCAAGCTCCTGGCCGAGAACAACACTACCATCAGTATCGCACATCGTCTTTCCACTATCAAACGCTCTGACCGCATCATCTGCATCAACGCTGATGGTCAGGTCGCTGAAGAAGGGACCTACCAAGAGCTTTCGTCCAACCCTGAGGGTGCTTTCAGTAAACTCATGGAATGGCAGATGAGCGGAGGTGAGGTCGATACCAAAAAGATCAAGGGCCCTGGGTCGACCGACGAGGCAGAAATCGAGCGGGAATTGGACAACGAGCAACAAGAACATGCTAGCCAGAATAAGGCCTAGCTAGTTGTGAACCACCACTGTGCTCTGGCGAGCATGGAGAGAGGTCAGCCACTGCGCCACTAGCCTTCGATTCGTCCAGCGCACACAGCGAAATATGCGGCGTTGCACCGGCAAACTCCTACAAAATTCGGTGAATACAACACAAGCCAATTAGAAGACTGATGCGCGCGACTTTAGACGCTAGGTTGGGGATTGGAAGTGTTGTGTAAGGCTCGGCGGGTGGTTGCATGACCTCGATGACACGGACGTGGTGTGACTTTTCAGGTCGCTCACGCGATGTATCGGAACACCAAACGATGATAGTGATGGCATCTTGGGGCAACATCACATCACACTGTAGCATGAACTCGTTTTGGACGAAGTAGAAATATGTATATTAAACCTTGAATAATCTCTAGAATCTACTCACATCATTGCATACCCTTTTATCACATACATCAAACCGCATTATCAACATGTCTTTCTGTGGGTCCTTTGCCATGAACACCCTTGGAAGCAACTCTTCTTTGCTACAGCAAGCCAACTGCTGCGCAACATCCCGGCACTACTCGCAGCGTCTGCATCTGTCAACTTTCTTTCATTCGCTGCACATGCCAAAACGACCTTCAATTTCAAGGTCCGATACTTCAACGTCCACAACAACCAGCACTAGCGCCAAATAGCCGGCAGCGTCATCGAGGTACGACATAGATAACACCAAACTTGCCCTCAGCATCACAAAAGCCATACAGACCGAGCTGTTGAGCAGCAATGGAACATCATAGATCCAGTCTCGCCCGCACCACAAATATGGCATGCTGACGTCATACACCTAGGTTGCGTAATGACAACGAGCACCACTAGACGGCATTGAGATCGCAATGCTGCATATAAACAGCCAGAAGTTCCTTCAAACATCCAGCAAAATTCAATGTACAAAACTGCACGACTCACGACTTCTCTACTTCGATCAACACGACCACTTTCCCACACCTCAACCAAGTACTTCTCCACGACTGCACCAAAATCCATGGACGCATACAAGAAGGCTGGACACCGCAAGGATGAGCCGCCAAAGCATGAGATGGTCCATTTTGCGGGCCTGCTAAGCAGCAAGCGCGAATTCGGCGACTTCAGAACTGTGCTGCATACGGGACTGTACAGCCAGGTTGTCGCCATGGAAGTCCCTGTCAACGGCGAGATCGGCGACGAAGTATGTCCATCCTGATCTAGAACAATCACACACTACATCGCTTTTCGTATGTCTACTAACTCGGCGAGCAGGTGCACACTGTCGACCAAATTCTGATGTTCACATCCGGCCGGGGCCTCGCGACGGTCGCAGGCAAAGACCAGGAAGTCAAGGCCGGCGACGTCGTCGTTGTGCCCGCGGGAACTCAGCATCAGTTTGTTACTCGGGGCGACCAGCCCTTGGAGTTGATCACTGTGTATGCGCCTGGTGAGCATCTGCCGACTAGTGTGCATAAAACGAAGGAGATTGGGGATAAGGAGGAGGAGGATGAGATTGATGAGGCGCCCGAGTGGAGCCAGAGGAGTAAGAAGGAGAATGAGGAGAAGGGGCTTGTTAACGAGAGTGGAAAGTATTAGTTGTGGAGCGTTGTTGAACGAGTAAATAATTTTACAATTCTAGAACACGATCGACGGTTGCATGAGGACAGTGGAGACGTGTTCTTTGACATTCGATGTACCTGCTGTGTGCCAGTCACGTTGGCTCTTGTCCTAAACGACAAAATCTCTACACCTTTCCCTCTCCATGGGTCTCCCGCAATGTGTTGCGATCAATAGGAACGCCGTGAGCAGCATCTGCGTGTGCGTCATCAAGCTCGTCTTCCGGCTCATCAACAATACCTGTAACGTTTGCCACAATGACGGCGGCGAAGGTGTCACAGCTGACGTTGACCATAGTACGGAAACGGTCCAAGAACCAATCGATGGCAACGACTACGGCATACATGCCGCTGACAGGGACATTGATGGAGCCTGAGATTGTCAGAAATTTATAGAACGAAATCTTGTGATAGAAACTTGCCGCAGATCATTACCACGAGCACCAAACTTGAGCTAGGAATTGGCGTTGTGCCAATTGATGCAAGTGTAGATAGCAGAACGACGATAATGTAGTCGGTGACCTGGAGAGAGATGCCCTGGGTCGCGGCTAAGAAGACGACCACAATTGGAAAGTAGATGGCCGTGCCGTCCATGTTAATCAAACAACCCAGTGGTACTACAAACTTGGTCACCGTGACTGGCATGCCTTGAGCCAACACACAACGAATCGTGACCGGAAGCGTCGCAGCGCTGGAAGCTGTACCCCAAGCAGTAATCCAGGCAGGACTGCATCGCATCCACAACGTGTAGGGGTTCTGCCGTGTCAAGGCGATAAAGATGAGCGGGATGATGACGAACAGGTGCAAGACCATACCGCAAAGGGTGCCACCGATGAGAATGCCGAGGTTGACGCCGATTTCTGCGATGTTGAGACGGAAGAGGTTTGGCATGATGAGGAAGAAGACACCAATCGGTGCGAGATAGATGAGTACCGTAATGATCTTCATGATGATTTGCTCAATCTCTTCAACTGCGCGGATGAGTGCACTACCGGGCTTGATGGTGTATCCCAGCACCACAGCAGTGACAAGTACGGCGAGAAGCGAGTCTGTGGCCATGGCATTGATAATGTTGTTCGGAACCAGAGATTCGAACATGTTCACAACGACTGTGTGGATTGCGAGGTCCTGACGGTCCTCGATATCCGTTTTGGTCTTTTCGTCGACATCGTCAAGCATTTCCTGGCCGACTACGGTCATGAGTTTGGACCATACCAGGCCAACGAGTATGCAAGAGTGCGCGACTGCGATGATAGTGGTGATGACATAGTAGCCAATAGTCCAGCGTGCAAGCTGGCCTGCCTTGCCACCACCCTGGGTCATGGTGCGAAGGCGCTGCACAGCCATGATCATTGCAGTGACAATCATAGGGAGGACTAAAGAGTTAGCACTTGGCCATTGTAGGAAACCCGACGACTAACCAACAGCCCGCAAGGCGCGTAGCCACAGCGTTCCAGGAATGGCGACAAGCGCAGGAACTGCTGGTGGAATATTGTCAACCTGGGTGGACACGATCAGACCAATAGCGATCGCAAGTAATGCGGCAGCAATGATCTGTAGAACTGATCCTGGAGTAATGAATTTCTGCCACAAGGTCTTCTTCTCTTCGGGTATCTCTTCAGTGTAGGTCGGCTGAGGCGAAAGATTGGAAGGAGAGCTCGTGGAAGAGGTCTCCCGTACAACCCTTCCATCCTTAACTTCTTCGATTTCACCCATAGTTGGCGACCTTGTCGAATGTGATTAGATCGTATCCGATAAAACTTGACTTTGGAGAAGGACCGTCGGGGCTCGATCGATTCCATGGGACGCTCGTGTGCCAGGACCATCTTATACAGCAGCTCACGGCCTCCACCAACCGCTCACATGACTACGCCGTGGCAAGCCAGAGATAACAGCGACTCTGCCGTATCTTGCACATTGTGGCGGACCTGTCGATAGCGTCGAAATCAGCCTTCCGTATTCTCAGGCACTGGACCACTGCTTGGAAGGCATTGGCATCTTTGGCGTTTACATCGCTAGAGGAAGGTTGAAAGATTTTGATGTTCCGACTTCCGCCTTGTCGTCTTGAATGCTCCTGACTTGGCACTAGATGTGGTAGAACCGGCAATGCGGAACCAAGTGCCAAGTGCGGGAAGTCTTATGTGCAGTCGACAAAGTCCTCTCCGCCAACAAGACGAGTCTTCATTGGCGCGTACATGACGAGAGGGCGTGCACGGAGCTGTTAGATGCCCTTGAAGCGGAGAGGGACAAGCCTTTGGTATTCTTCGGCTGCTCGATAGGCTCGGCTAGTGGCTCGGGTGGCTTGGCTGTGTGCGTCTGTGGCTGCGGCGCCTCTTGCATGGAGATGGCTTGTACCGACGAGCAACGTCGGCACAAGGCGTTGGCCCGTACATAATTAGCGGTTGTGGCTCGGTATTACATTGATGGTGGAGTTGACCGAAGGAAAATGCCGTCGCCGAGACCTTGAAATCAGGAAGAGACTAGTCGGTCACGTGAACAGGGGCTTCTTTTCTGACGGCGATGACACAGTGTTCTCGAAGTCAATTGCAGTTCATCAAACTTTCGCTCAAAACGAGTCTGTTCTTCTCATATCTTACATGTAGACTCGATGCCCCCCCTCCAAGATCATACTTGATGCGTCCTAAAGCTCGAGAAACGGGACCATCTGTCTCGAAGACCTGATCAACCTCGAGTCCTATGATCCTCAGCTGCCTACTTGCAGTTGCTTGCACCATAAATGAAAGTGCCGTCTGAGTTCTCGCAACCACATGTGCCGTCTTTAGGGCTCTTGATGCAACCAGCGCCCTCGCCAGACACCTCACCAGCGTTGCTCCAAAAGAACGTCCACTTATCCTTGTTGCTCGTCATCTTTGTACCAGGCGCACATGTGTACGCCTCGCACGTGCCGTATGGGTAACCGTGGTTTCCATCGTACTGGTGGTCTTGCGTGAAGACAGCAAAGGTCTGTTTGCCAGAGACACGAGTGTTGTGGCTGCACTCAGAGGCCTGAATGGCCTTAGAGGTTTTTGTCACTGAAGCGGTGTTAGACTTGGCGAGCAGAGGTATGGACAAGAAGGATTGACAAACCCGAGCAGCCGGGGCTGGAAGGATATTTTCCCTTGGTGTTCGAGGTAGCTGGGTCGAGGGTTGCGGTCGCAGCGACGACAAGAGTGAAGACTGTGAAGATAGATTTGGCGAACATTTTGAGATTCGATAAAGAGACTTGAGCTACTGTGCGGTGGAAGTAGTGGCTATGCTGATGTCTGTTGATGAGTTTCTGGTGCGTCTTCTCCCTTCTTAACGTGTCTCTTCAACGGTCTCGACTTCCACCTCCTCGTTCACATCTCCCGAATTATGGGGTCAGGGCGTATCGATCCACATGCACGTCCGGAAGTACGCGTTGCTTGTCGAGCTTGTTTATCGTTCGGAAATTACCCGTTTTAATCATCGATGTTTCAGGACATGGATGACAGGGAGCACAGTATTCTAAAGTGGAGCTGGGCACAACCGTGCATCAGCAATAACGCGCTACCCGTGCAGATTCCCGGTCAGCATTTCAAAATACGTGTTCCACAAGGTTGTGCTACATGCACTTTCACCGCACATGTTGCATGGATTTGGACCATCTCGTACGATAGGGACACCGTCAACGTGGGTGTGTATGAGACAGAAATAAAGAGGCCAGCAACAGCGCATCTATCTGAGGTAGGTAGATGAAGCAGCGGGGATGAACCAGCATAAAGTTCCAATACTTGCAAGCCTCGAGTGGTATTCAATATCTGATCAGCCACTGAGCAGACTCTCCCTTTATCAGCGGTATCCAGGCTTCCTGTAATTGTTACGCTCGCGATCCAAGCGGATGTACACAGGCCTGGATTTACTGCGTCAAGCTCATCGGTCGTGCTAAAATTCGATATATACAATACTGCCGAACAGCTGAGTCTAACTCCGATGCACTCTACGAACCGCCATGGAAGGACGAGTCGATAGCAACAAACTAACCCAATCCACTAAATGACATACTAATTCTTATAGAAAGCGCCAGTCGGTTTGATAAAGATCCAGTCATAGATACCCCTATGCAGCGCCGACTGATCCTCCATTCTCGGTTCTCGAGGCTCAGCAGGGTCAGCACCACCGTAGACTTCTCCCTCCTCATCTCTTTCGACCGGTGTGATTGTATCTCTGAGCATCATGAGGCCCCATTCTACCGCATTCTTGAGCGTCACCAGCGCAGCATCCATTTTTTCTTCACTTACTTCTCCGTCATCCTCACTCCCCCAGAAAGCCTTATAGCCAAGTAGATCTTTCAAGATCTGGACCTTGGTTTCGGGATCAAATACCTTGTCAATCCACATATGTCCATTGTGATCCTCGATATAACCCGCAGTAAGGGTATACGCTCCTCTAGCTGGATTGTTGCGTTTACGAAGGCAGCTGATCAAATACTTGACACACCAATTGTATGACTCTGCGATTTCATCAGCACGGTCATTGTAGTAGCTTATCAAGTGAGAATCGATAGCATCTATGACCATGTCTTGGCTAGCTTGTGATGAGCGGTGCGGCCTACTCGACCATGCGTCCACAAGCTGCTTGTAGTCTTCCAACGTAATGTGATCAAGAATGTCCATTTTCACACGTGAGCGTTTGGGTTGGAAGACCTCGCCGACTCTGTATCTGTTGAACTTCTTGTCCCAAGTCTCGTCGGCGGTAAGAAGCGTGCTCTCCCCGTCGTCGTCGTCGACGTCACGTTTCCTTTTGCCGGCAGTAGAATTGGAGAGGTTGTCTAAGCGAGTGAGCTCCTGTTGACACGTCTTCAACAAATCTTCGAGATCTGGCCGACGTTCAACATCGTGTCGCAAACAGCGTGAGGTGAGGGCACACAGTCGCGCACTGTGCACATCAGGAAGATGGCTTATGTCAACTTCAAAAATGTCGAAGTGGCTCCCTTGCTCCCAGATCTCTTCCTTCCGAAGGGCTTTTCTCCAGGTTCCTTCCTTACTTAAGGCAAAATCCGCCACCAGAACGCCGTCATCCGACTTAGAGCCAAAAACATTGTCCTTGCGGTGCGAGTACATCATCTTATATGCAATGAGACCCAGAGCCCATACATCGGACTTCTCTGAGAGCTCCTTCTCGTACGGCTCGTATTCAGAATCTACTATCATACCGCCTTCGTTGTCAGCATCAAGCGCTCCATCATAACGTTCCTATGAGCCGAAGTCAGCGGCGCAATCCAGACAAATCTGTCAGTCTACATACTGGAGGAACCCATCCACTTGTGCCTGCGAATCTCGGGTGGTCTTGCGCTTCGCCGCAGCTATCCTTCACCGGCTGTACAACCCCCTTGGTTGCCTGGCATGCGACACCAAAGTCTGCCAGCACCGGTTTTGGATAAGCTGGGTATTCAGTATTGTTGAGCTCCAAAAAGACGTTGTCTGATTTCATATCCATGTGCAAGATAGGAAGCCATTTTTTAGCAAGTGTAAGTTCATAGTCATCAGAAGCTGGAAGTCCCACTGCAGCTGGTTGGGGCTTCGAACAATGGCCAGGCCCTTCTTTCAGCGCAATTAGGGCTTCGGTCAGTTCACGAAGGGTGTACCATATAAAGTGTTCCGGTATGGGTCTACGGCTGTCAGCTTACACATCTTTGATCAATTGTAGACAGCTTACTTTGCGTTGTCTGTATGGCGTTCGATCAGGTGTTCGAGGTTGCCGCAGCCTGCAAAATCCTGGTAGAGATGAACGGTCTTTCGCGAGTGTGTTGTGACAGTATGACTATCTGGCTGGATTGAATGATTGTCTTTTTTACGCACGCTGTGACCACGATACTTGGTGACATGACTACACTGCGTTGATCCTACAAGCTGATGCATGTTGATCTCACGCTGTACTGCGGCTTCAGCTGTCTCCATCGTTGAGTCATGCGACTCATTAGCCAGCTCGTTTACCTCTTGACATTTAACCGCAAGTTGCTGGAGATTCTGTCAGAAAAGCAACATGCATCTCGTACATTCAACTCACCTCCTCGATGTGCCCGTCCGCACCTGGACGAACGAACAGACAGACAGATGTCATTGGAGCCAGCTTGAACCTACCGCTGATTTCCGTGGTCTCTTCTTGATGGACGACATCAGCGAACCTCCAGGAAGCATTCAGGTCATGTGCAATGGAGTCCGCTTGTCCCTTCGTAGGTGACATGAGTATGTCCGCGGTTTCATCAGCTTGACATACAAACCTCGGTGAAAGTTCCGCTAATGGGCTTTGCAATGGACTGGCAGCCTGTGGCGCCACTGTTGGAGGTACTATGTGTATGGCCGCTGGTGGCCCTGCTGTAAGAGCCTGTGGTGTCATTGCCTCGGCAGCAGCTTCACGCATTGTCCGTGTCTTCTTCAGCTTACAGCCACTCGACTTCCATCTAACCGCAATGGCGTGGCCATCTGCCGGAGCTGAACCAGCTGTGTATGCGTCAGTCTAATTGTAACAGCACACGTAAGTAACCTACAGTTCGCCTGGATCTCATCACGCCATCGATGGATCATCTCACAGAACCTTGATCTGCGAACGGCGGTGGTTAGCCCGCTGAATAGCCCTTGGTCGATTGCATCTAGGCTACAGTAAGTGGTGCGATTGTTGTTCAGGATAACGTCAGGGCGCGCAGGAAATGCCATCTCGGCTCAATGCAGGTTACTGCTGTTGCTTTGTCACCTCTTCTCACTGAGCGCGTCGATTTAGATATACATTCTCAGGCTGAACATCGAACAAAGACCCGGGATACTATCGGAGAGGACAAAGACGTTTGTCCTTTTTACTGATCTTGTCATGATCAACAGGCTGCTTTGTCGTCAAGCTTTGTTTGTGCAATCGTAAATCAGAATCTTTGAGCAACCAAAGAATCGTTCGGCCCACGAGTTGTGAAAGGAACTCGTAGATATCAAGACAATGGAGAAGCATAAAACAGGTTGGTACAGCTCAATAGCTGCACCACGATTAAAGTAGTAACATCGTCTTTATTCGAGGACGAGGATACGGAAACATTGCTGAGTGTTGCGTCGGCGACAAGTTGAACGGACTGATGCTGGCCTTGTTATAGCGATCAGATGCTTCCAAGACCACGTTAAAGCACTCCGTGAAAGAGTATACCTATGGCAGACATGTCGTTGCATACATTCAGATTGCGTCAATGTTCTGGACGAGATTCGTTAATACAAGCACACAAAAGCCAATAGCAAAGTCTAATATGCTTTGTAAAAACCGTGATACACACCTTTCAGTTCTTCTTCAGTAACGCAAGATGCCCACCCGCCGTCACCGTATCACCAGGCTTCACCAGCAGCTTCTCGACTCGTAGTTTGGCGCCAGTCGCTACTGCCACATCCGGAGTCTTTACCGCAATCTCAAGTTTCATAGCCTCAAGAATGACAATCTGCAGTGCAATGTTAGCTGCCTCATCTTATCAGTATAATGTGACTGCTTACAACTTTCCCTTCTTCAATCTCATCGCCTTCGCCTACCTCTACTTTCCATACGTTAGCATCCACAGGAGCTTCGACAGAGGTGATGCCAGGGTCGTCTAAAAGCTTCTCGACAGTAGACTCATCGACTTGGTTCTCGGCTTTCTCCTTCTGCCAGCGCTCGAAAGATTCATTTTCTGCTTTCGTCATCTCCTCCTGCGCTTCATATTGCTTTTCGCGAATCTTCTTGACTTCCTCTGCGGTATCCTGCAGCAGCTTGTTGTGATCTGCCATATCAAATTCAACGTCTTCATACTCGAAGGAGAATTTGCCAGCTCTGAACTTGCCGAGAAGGTCGTCGAGTTCCTGTTCGCTGACTTGGTAATAAGTCAGAATATCAAAGTCTCTGAAGATCCAAGGATTGTTGAAGCCTGGCTTTTGCGCGTAGTAGTCGAAGCAGGGTACTGTTCGTCCGGTCATCTGGTAACCTCCCGGCGAGTCCACAGGATAGATCGACATGCAACTTCCTGCCCAGCCAACTGTTCCTTCTGGTGTGAAGACGCGCGAAGGATTCATCTTTGGTGCATTCATGCGCTGCCGAGGGTCAACCGGTAACGAAACGGTGTTGCCACAGAAGAACCCTACAACAACTGCCATGAATTGTCCACTCAAGTAGATGTCTTTCAACTGCTGAGGGGTGAAAGCATTGTTTTTTGCGACAAAAGACAAGTTGTCTGGGAGATACGGGGCATGAGGGCGCTGGTTGGTCATATAGCGTTGAGTTGCTTCATCCTGGAGCTTCGATTCGAAGCTGATTGGGAGTTTGAAGATCCGGGTAGGGACTCTGGTAGATCGCAGGTCGCCGAACCCGTCTTCGATCTTCTGCAGATGCGATACAAGCTCGTTCCGAGGCAACTTGGCACCGTTGTAGTAGATCAGTAACGTCGTACAGCATCCGACAGTGTTGTAGATATGGCTTTTGACACTCGCATGTGTTTCTGAAGAAGACAAGGCATTCTCGAGTGCTGTGACACGACATCGATGGTTCAGGTCGAACGACTCGCTGCCGTATTCGACAAGAAGATGATCATCGCCACCCTATGCTATCATCAGCTCTAGTCAAGGCTCGCTTAACTGAAAGGTGCTTACCTGTCGATACCGGACTTGAGGACTGTCAGCTGTTGCAGCCCTCTCCCAAATGACTGCTTTGCCGATCTCACACTGGTGAAATTCAACGCGCCCAGCCTGCAGATTATCGATCTCGTCAAAGTCGCTTTTGCTATTGATAGCTTTCTCGATGGAGTTCAGGAAGTTGTCGTTTCGCTTCCTCTTCCTTAGAGCATCTTCCAAGCCAATTTTGACATACTTGAGTGTGTTACCAGCCTTGAGCTGCCCAAGTTTCCACCAATCGGCCCTCACAATTGTAGTACTACTTGTAAACCCGCCAAAATTGGGGCAGTCAACAGGAAAGATGCATGGATCATCCCCTGTCCAATTCAATGTACCCAATGGATACCCATACTCGACCAGATTGCTGGGATGTGCACCGCCCTCACCACCATCTTTGCGTGCCCATTTGGGTACCGGCCCGACAAGTCGAATACCGCTTCGAGATGCATTGTGAGAGACCTTCCATTTTGTGTCGTAAATCATTTTGATGTCCTCTGGCGCAAAGTAGCCTTCGTCATGAGGACCTACCATTGCTGAAATCTCCCAGTCGGTCTTGTAGCTTAAACGCAGACGTTCCGGTAGTGTCACAGTCTCGACTCGCGGAGGCAAGTTTGCGCTTATCTGAAGGAGATCCCCAGGTGCCAATTGTCGGCCTTGATAACCACCAATCGCGACCAAAGGCGAGGTCGACTTAGAGCCGAAATAGTCAGCCACTGCTGGGAGGCCACCGTAGATGGCAAGATACGAACGACATCCTCCTGCAGTAGTTTTCCCGATCTTCAATTTCTGGCCAGCTCCAATCTTGACATTGGTCCACATCGGAAATTCTTCTCCATCAAGAGTCACCTCCATGGGCGCACCACAAAGTGCGACAATAGCGGGTCCAACAAAACGAAGCTCCGGTCCGCTCAATGTTATCTCCAAACCTTCAGTACCACGTGGGTTTCCTACAAGCATGTTTGCAATCTGAAAAGACATTGGATCCATGGGCCCTGAATGCGGTATACCCTTGCCGACTGTCGGCCTTCCCGGCAGGTCTTGAATGAGTGTGTAAGCTCCGGCTGATATAACGTCAATCGCATGTGGCGCGAAGTTGAAGTCTTGCAGAAAGCTCGTCATTGTGTCACCAGAAGCGTATCTGGCGTCTTCTAGTATTTGTACCAAGAACTCCAGATTGGTAGGCGGTCCTGATATCGTGGACCCAGTCAGAAGCTCCTTCAAGCGTGCTATTGTCTCGTCTCGAGAGTGCGAATGCGCCATCGCCTTTGCAATTAGAGGATCTGTGCAGAGTCAGTTTTGATCAATTCTATATAATTGGCGTGTATACCATAATTCGGCGTGATACGCGATCCGGTGAAGACCCATGTGTCGACACGACTGCCGGCTACGTCTTTCCACTCCACCTTCTGAAGCAGACCTGGCGAAGGCGCGTAGTCTCTCAAGGGATTCTCTGCGTACAGGCGAGCTTCAATTGCTGCACCAGATGGCTTCGAGGGCTGCATTTGCTTTAGGTATGAACCCTGTATGCCACCTTTGCCGGAAAGCTGAGCATCTGCCTGCTGTAGCATCAACTCCACAAGATCAATGTTGTAGCAGAGCTCAGTGATGCCGTGCTCGACCTGCAGGCGTGTATTCATCTCTAGGAAGAAGAAGTCGCCAGTCTCATCATCCACAAGGTATTCCACTGTCCCAGCTGATCCATACTTGATAGATTCTGAGAGTCGAACCGCAGCGTCTCCCAGCTTCGGACGCAACTCTGGGTGTCTCTCTACGAATGGACTGGGACACTCCTCGATGACCTTCTGATGCCGTCGCTGAATTGAACACTCTCGCTCGCCGAAGTGTATAGCTTGACCCAGCCCGTTGCCGAAGACTTGGACCTCGATGTGGTGGCTAGCTGGAAAGTATCTCTCAATGAAAACGCCAGGGTTCTTGAAGAGCGTCTGGCCACGCGACTGCGCCATTTTGAAGCCTTCCCGTACTTCGACAGTGGTGTTGCAAGTAATCAAACCCATGCCTCCGCCACCACCTGTCGCCTTCAGCATGACAGGAAAGCCTATCCGCTCAGCCTCTTTCGCGGCATCTTCCTCATCCTTGACAAGACCCTTGGTGCCGGGCACAATAGGAACACTTGCTTTGGCTGCTAAGTCGCGTGCTGTGTGCTTGACGCCAAATGCCTCAATTGCTTCTGGTGAAGGGCCAATCCAGACAAGCCCGGCCTCACTCACTCGTCGTGCAAAAGGTGCATTCTCAGAAAGAAAGCCGTAACCAGGAATGATGGCGTCTGCGCCCTTCTCTTTCGCAATTTTTAGAATGGCCTCTTCGTCTGTGTAGGCAGTCGAATTACTGCCGGGGAGGATTACAGCCTCGTCGGCATCTCGGACGTGGCTCGATGCTGCATCTGCCTCCGAGTAGATGGCGATAGTCTTCACGCCCAACTTCTTCGCGGTCCTACAAATCCGGACTGCAATCTCTCCTCGATTAGCAATCAACACTTTCTGCAGTTTCTCCATCTTTGTTGTATACGTGAATGCGACCTGCCCCATTGCACGTTTACAACACAGTAGCCGTCGACCCCGCGTCAACTTCCGCCTCGTCCGCTATCTGACGAGTCCCCCATGACGGCAGTGACATAGGCCGCGGACCCCATTCGCGCGCCAATTATGGCAGCTTGATGCGATGCTCTCTTGCGGTTGGTGACGGTTGAACGCGTCGACGTCATCTGTGCGCGCATGAGATGAGGGGCTGTGATAACGACCGTGGAATAGACGCTCGACCCACGACACTACGGTCATAGCACGGCAATACACAGCGGATCTGCGCCGTTGGCGGATAGGTTTTCGTAACGAGTGATGAAATGATCTCTCAAACCAGACATACACAATGCCAGCCAGCAAATATCCCGTGAAAATCAACGTTGACCTTGGTGAGGGCTATGGCAATTTTAAATGCGGGCCGGATGAAGAGCTGATTCCTTTGATCGATCATGCCAATGTGGCATGCGGCTTTCACGCCGGGTAAGTCCACCAGGAGGTCAGAAAGATGTTGTTCTCGCTAACCACATCAGCGACCCTTTAATCATGCAACAGACGGTCCGAGAATGCAAGAAGCGCAACATCGCTGTGGGTGCACACCCGGGCCTTCCAGACATTCAGGGATTTGGCAGAAGAGAGATTAAGATGTCGCCTGAAGAGCTCACGGCAATGACAAGATATCAGGTTGGCGCGCTCAAGGCTTTTCTGGATGCCGAAGACATGCCACTGCATCATGTCAAACCACACGGAGTACTGTATGGCATGATGTATAGAGACAAGGAAGTCTGTAGAGCAGTGTATGAGGGTGTTCCCAAAGGAACCACTGTCTTCGGCCTCGCAGGTACTCTACACGAAGAAGTCGCAAAAGAGCTTGGCTTGCCATTCGTCGCTGAGCTGTATGGCGACGTTAAATACAGCAAAGACGGAACATTGGTTATTGACAGAAAGAAGAAGTACGTCTCCAAATGGCACCAATCTATCCTCCTGAGTTAACGAGTTTCAGACCCTGGAAACCCGAGGAGGCTCAAGCACATATCAAGAGCCAAGTCGAGAATGGATCCGTGACCGCCGTTACTGGCGAAGAGGTGCAATTACCGATCGGCGATCACCAAGTGTCGCTCTGCTGTCATTCAGACTCGCCT